>JAAEAF010002034.1:0-12406 GCA_011037195.1 Triatoma infestans
AACACTAATAAATAAACTTCGCCCCATTGGAAGAGGGGATGATTATATGATTATACTTCAGTACGTCTTCAAGATTATTATACGAGCAGCAGTTCGCGTCTCTATACAGTTTTTATTTCCTTATTTGTGCATCTTAGTTCATTTATTTTAATCATTCTAAATTATTAGTTATTTATCTCCTTATTTATTTCTAAGTATTTCTTGTTAATAGTTACCATTACTCACGGAAATACAGTCTATTTTTATAAATTCCGTGTTAATAATTCGAGCATTAACTTCCAAAAATCTCTAAACTAACTTCCGCTCTCTTCAAGACATCCACTACATCTGGTGGTATCACGCTGGGATCAGATCATACGACAAACAATTCCACTACACTACCATCCAAACAAAATTAATTAGAAATAAATAAATGACCAAAATTCCGAGTTTCTAGAAAATTAGTAAACCGGAAGTGTGCTTTTACTGAGCAGGTTTTTCAGATTTCGACCAACTCTGACGAATTTCATTAAATGTTGTACACTAACTCTAAAATTATTTGTCAATTCCAATTTTGATAACTGGAGTAAGAGAAAGTTTTATGAGTGTTTCACACCAGATTTTTAATATATATATATATCAATAATTATATCCATTGATATAACCTTAATAATTGAAGTAACCTCAATAACCTTATCCATTGCTGCCTTGATCAAATATATACTTATAATCTCAAAAGAATGGAAGTTTTTTAACAATTTAAATCAGCAGTAAGAGAAAGTAAAACTACAACTTTATTCATAGATTTTATGGCATAATTGGCACATTATTGCATTATTAAATACGAGCAATACTCACCGCTTTTTCTCTTCCTGCAAATATTATCATTGTCAAAAACATTTCCTTAAAACATCCAATATTTACCAAACGTTTACTTGGCCTTGCATTATTATAAATAAAGATGATGCGAATACGCTTGTTTATATAGATGGAACAATTGCAGACACAGTAATCTGTCTTAGAAAACTTGTTACAGCAGTTTAAATTTAAGCCAAACGCAAAGATCCCCCAATATTTTTCCAGAATAAATGTTTCATATAAAAATCATAGGATCATATCAGTCTATTAAACATTCCAAACATAATAAAACTGATTTTCAAAAAAAATTCCCCCCCCAAAAAAACCTCAGAAATCTGTTCTGAAAAATCGCACTTTCGGTTAAACAATTTTTTCAAATTTGGAGTTCTAGCAGTGCTTTTAATATACTTCAATAATAAATATCGGACAAACCGTACATGATACTGAAATTGAAATAGCACTTTAGAGGAAAGCTTAAAAAATTTTGAAAAAATGACAACGTTTTATTTTCCTTTTCTCTTACTCCCAGAAAGAGGAAGTGTAATCGTCAAATTTTCGATATCGAGTTTTCACCGTAAATATCCGTTTTGAGGTGCCCTGAGCCCAAAAAAGTGGCTTTTAGAAAATGGTGTGTGTTTATGTATGTATGTGAATAGCATAGTTCAAAAACGCAAAGTTCAAACTTGATATTCCATTTAGGTATCACCATGGGATCCGACAGAAGGTCAGCGGTCAAAATTCCTCAACCGGAAGTAACACTTTACTTAATAATTTTTTTACTTACTTGAGATTTTCTCAAAAATGGCTTCAACGATTTTCTTCAAACTTAGAATGTCAACTACAAATTCAAAGATCGACATGTTTCATTTGAAACATTTCTCTGGAAAAATTCATTTAAGGGCCACTTTTGGGGGCGGAGAGGTGGGGTTAGGTTTTCCTCTAAACTGCTATTTTAGTTTATGCTATTTATTTATTATTTTTATTATACAATTCTGGCATCTAAATAATATTAATTAGGATTCAATGTGTTATTGAAATTCTGAGTTTGAAAAAAGCGGATGACCGGAAATACATTTTTACTGAAATGTATTTTTCAGTTTTTTTTTTTATATTTTCTCAAAAACGGCTCCAATGATTTTCTTCAAACTTGTAATGTGAACTACACATCATATAAAGCGCTATAACTTTTATTTGAAACGTTTCTCCTGGTGAAATCATTTAAGGGGGTTTTTATGGGAGGGGTGGGGCTATGTTTTTCTTTAAAGTGCTATCATAGTTGGTTTTCAGAGAAAATTCGTAAACCGGAAATGCGCTTTTGCTGAACATTTTTTTTTTTCAGTTTTCAACGAACTCCAATGAATTTCATTGAATTTCGTACACAAACTATAAAATTTGTCAATTATAATTTTGAAAACCGGTGTAAGAGAAAGTTGTGTGAGAGTTGTGTATAAGAGAAAATTCTGTCACACCATATTTTTTTTTGTCATGCCTTGCTGATAATGTTATATAATAGAAAAAGGTTTTTGTTCACTAAGTTTTATCAGAAATTGTATTTTCTCACTCTCTTTCTCTCTTATGGCTTGTAAGAGAAAATATTGCAATCTTGTAAAATTTCCAAAATTAAGTTTTCACCGGAAATATACGATTTGAGGTTTCCTGTGGTTTTTAGAAAATGTTTTGTGCGTATATGCCTGTATATGAAGGAAATATCACAAAAATGAAAGATCGTAGGGAGCTTAAACTTGATTATTCCTTTTGGTTACTACAATCACAAATGATATGTAAGTTTTGGTCAAAACCTATCAATCAGAAGTCGTCTTTATTGAATATTTTTTCAAGTTTTTCGAGAATGTCTTAAAAACCATAAAGCTCCATCGATTTTTCTTTAAAGATTATATTCACCTTTATTTCAAACATTTTTCTAGAACAAATTGATTTTTTTGGAGGGTTCTTGTGGGTTAAACTTTCTTCCAAAATGCAACTTTAGTACAATGAATGGTTTCACCACCTAACTAATAATAACAATGTACATTACAAGCATTGCTAGAATTTCAAATTTGAAGAATACAAAGTTTAACCGGAAGTGTGTATTTGCAGAAAAAATTTATGTATCTTTTTGAAATTTGGAAGAAAACTGCTAAAAAGATTAGCTTTAAATTTGGCAGCCAAACTTCACACGCATATATAAAATATATAAAACTGCATCACTTTTATTTGAAACATTTTTTCTGAAACAAAATCGATCTTAGCAGGTTCTGAGGAATTTATGTTACAATATTTGAAATGTTTTTTTTATTTTTTATTTGTTCCATGTTATTGACGTTGTCTTTTGGATTGTAATGTAACTACATTCACTTAACTGCTTGCTAAAGGTGCTAATCAACTAAGTACCCCCACCACCTCTCTACATTTGCTAGGGCAACTGAATAACAATATCCAAGTCCAAAATATATTTGTCAATTTTGTAATTGCATTAAGTAATCTAAGAGAAAGTGGTGTGTGGGTTTCATAAAAGATGTTTAATCTTTTGAAACGTGAGAAAACAAAATCTTCTAAAGTCAGAGCCAGTGAATATGCTAACAATTGAGTATACGCTTTTTTTTGTTCTTACTAACTGAAATATGACATACTCAATTCTTAAAATATTTGAGCATTATTTCGAAACTGTATAAGTATAAACTCATTTTTATTCATAACAACCATCGTTTGATCCGGAGCAATTAATATTAAGTACTGAAAATTATGTAATCTAAGTACTCTTAAATGTTTTATTAATAATTACTTTTTATCTGGTATTTTATCCGTCATAGCATGCATATTGATTTTGTTCCTGACCGGTTACGGATTTTCATCCATTGTCAGATCAAATTCACCAAGTTTATGTAGAGAGTTCACTTCAATTGTAGTGTTTCTGTTACACTCACACTTGTTGGTTTGTTGATAGTATATATGGGCGGGAGGTTATAAGGTTATGTTACTATGTACATATATGTGTGTGTTTAATGACAAAATGGAATTATTATAAATTGTGATTAGACATTAGAAAATAGTGTATAATAAATAGCATGTTTTGAAGGATACTTTATAATAAATTTTAATAGTGTTGTTAAGTATGCTCAGTGTTTTATCAAGTCATTTTATGTGGGAAGATTATAAGGTTATGTATAAGGTTATAAACATAACTTTATAACCTTCCCACACATATATACAACCAACAAGTGAAAGTGTAACAGAAACACTACAATTGAAGTGAACTCTCTACATAAACTTGGTGAATTTGCTCTGACGATTTATGAAAATCCAAAACGGTCAGAAAAAAAATCTATATGCATGCTACGACGGATAAAATACCAGATGTTATTCAACATTGAGGACCCACCTACATTTTCAACAATTACTTTTTAAGTTAAAAAATTTCATCATAGATGGTCAAATAATTTACAATAGAGTATCTTCTCTATATTTCTTTCAATTAAAGTAATAATGAACGATTTTCAATTGAATTGTATGATCATTTTTATCTAATAACATCAAAAATTATTTCCCTTTCTTTATAATACCTCCATCAAGTTAAAAATTCCACCAAGGAGCAATTTCATAAACTATAGAACACATTTTGTTGTTTTAGGATACAGAAGTAAATGAAGATATAGAAAAAGTGGAAGAAGATCTGAAGTTGAACGAAGATATTGGTAAAAATCTAGTTTTCAATGTAGAATCAGGAATAGTAATGGATAGGACCACTGGGCAAAAGTATAGACTACAACCAGTCTACTCTTAGAATGTATTATAATAAAAAAAAAGTAAAAATTATTGAGGTTATACAGTATACATCCAAACCCAACTCCTATCAGTTATGTTTTACGTTCAAACAGGAATACATAAAACTGAACCTGTAAATTTTACTTTAAAGAAAATAATTTAAATAATATTTTAAATCTCATTTTTTGAGCCTTTTAATATTGATTTTTTTAAAATTAATTTTATAATAATAATGAATGAATTACTTTAAAATAGGATAATAATAAACATTATGTAATTTAAAATATTCAAATAAAATGTAATAAAATATTGAATTTTTATTTTACTAACTTGTTCTTTTGAGCAGAAGCAGTAATTTTCCTGCAGTTTTCCTAGATATCGATCAAACCTTTGACCGGATATGGCTTATTGTATAAGCTCAGGAACACTATTATCGTTTCCACCAATTCTTCCTTTCCGAATTTATTTTTTATAAATAATGGAATAAACAGCCTTCTCCACTATTCTCTCTTCAACGTTCGGTCGTTCTCAAAGTCGTACTTTTGGACCTCTTTTTTTTATGTGTCTATTAGATTGCAGATATCTTTCAGCATCTTCGTTAGGACGCGTCAACATCTATGACAACCGGAACCTTCTCAGTTCACTGCCGACCTCCGGGCAGTTTTCTCTCGTTTCAGATACCAGTGCCCATCATCGGACATTGAACTGTAGAGACTCCTAAGAGGAGATAATCTAAAGACAGCACTGCCTGGACTTGCACCCTGGATCTCCCCAGCTTAAAATACGTATTTCTTTACCTTCTTGGACAAGACCCAATCCTCTATCTAAATCCTGATGCCGCCCTTGGTCACCGTTCATTCCAGTATTATTTTCGTCTCCACTTTATAAGTGGAGAATACAAATAAAAACAAATATATACATAAGCTTTAATCAACGCCGTAAAATCAATCCATCCATTTGCATCAAGCAGATATCTTTCTTAAAATCGACAGAATACATTACATTGGTACATTATCCGTCGTAGCATGCATATTTCTAATATTCCTGACGGTTTCTGATTTTCATCCTTCGTCAGAGTAAAGTGATCAAGCTCGTGTAGAGAGTTTATTTCAACTTAATGTTTCTGTTACACACACATTAATGGTTCTGTCACATCAACTTTTTTTAAACATTATTATTATTATTATCCTATCTCGGGTGGGCCATGTCCCGGCACTGCAGCCAACAGAGGCTTATTGAGCCACCCCCCGATGGTTCCTAGTAGACAAACCCTCCCTCCTTAAGGAGTTTCAGGGCCTTCATCACCAGGTCGTTTTGAGCTACTATCTCCTCAGGTCGCAAAGTACCGAAGGTTTCATACCTCAATCTGATTATTGCTACGCAATCGAACAACAGGTGGGAGGCCGTTTCCTCCTCTTCCTGAAATAGTCTGCACAAGGGTTCCGCTCGAATGAGTCCTACCTTGTACAGATGTTTCCTGAACCTGCCATGACCCGTAAACAGTCCCGTCACCAGAGAAATCTGGCTCCTACTCAGACCAAGGGTCATTCGGGTTCTTCGTTTACACAGTCCTGGCATCATCCTTTTACTGTGTATAGCCCCCGGGCTTCTCCTCCAGAGCTCTTCATGCTTACTGCGACCCCACTCTCTAATCGCTGCACGAATTGCTCCGCCAGTTATTCCCAGGACCGGCTCTGGACCAATGAACGGAATGTTAGCCCCGTTCCTGGCCAGTTGATCAGCTGTCTCATTACCCTCAACCCCTGCATGTCCAGGCACCCACAACAGCTGCACCTTGTTGTGCCTGGAGAGTCTCGACAATGCCTCTCGACATTCCTTAACCAGGGATGAGGTAGTTCTGTGAGCTTCTAAGGCTTTCAGTGCAGCCTGACTGTCCGAGCAAATGCGTATGACCTTGCCCCTTGGGGGTCTACGCAAGTTCTCCTCGGCACAGACCTTAATAGCAAACATTTCAGCCTGGAATATAGTGGAATACCTGCCCAGCGGCCTCTCAATAGATACCTCTGGGCCCATTCCATACACTCCCGCTCCAGTCCCACATTCCATCCTGGAGCCATCTGTAAACCACAGAGGCCCTGTCCGATAGAGTTTTTCCCACCCTTGGACCATTCCGCCCTAGAACCTAGGAACACCCGAAATGGAACCTCGAAGTTGTATGTTGGACAAATGCTATCCTGGGCCATGTCTGTCACAGGGCCTGGGTTGACCTTTAGCAATATGTCCAAATGTTTGGCTAAGGAGCCGCACTGCCTCCAAAGACCATTTTTGCGCAATCTATGTGCACTGGCCCTCGCCTCCGCTTGCACTAACAAGTGCAGCGGTGCCAAGCCCAGCAGCACCTCCAGCCAGATGTCGGAGCACTTCTAAAGGCGCCCGTAATGAGGAGGCACCCCAGCCTCTGTACTCCACTGAGGCATCTCTTGGCTGTCTCCTGTTCCGTCTTAGGCCACCATACCACCGCGCCATAAGTTATGACCGGTATAATGGCCCGAGTATATATCCAGTAGGTCATCCTTGGAGTTAACCCCCATGACTTCCCACAGGCCCTTGCAGCACAGCATAGCGACTTTTTAGCTTTCTGCTCTATATATTCTAGATGTGCGTTCCATGTGAGCCTGGTATCTAGGATAACCCCCAGATACTTGACTCTATCCGACACATCCAGTATCTTCCCAAAGAAGGACATTGCCTTATATTCCTCAATATCCCTCCTCCTAGTAAACGGTACAAGAGTGGTTTTCTGTGGATTTACCCCAAGGTCCACTCTACTGCACCATTGTTCTATGCGCCTAAGCGCCTCTTGTAGGAGCTCCCTGACTGTAGATTCGTGCCTGCCTCTGGCTACCACCACTATATCATCAGCTTTTTTTTAACATAATTTAATTTAAATATACTAAATATATAATTTATTTTGATATTATCTATTTCTGTTTGACACACAGATTTAACTTTAAAGTTTTATCCTTATTCGATTCTACTTCTTCAGCTATAATAAGGAATACAGGTCTTTAAATATTTTGTTGTTCACGACGTTTCGTGCTTGATCTTCTAGTTTCTAAGTTGATTTTTTGCAGCTTGAACGACGATGTTGCATATTAATTAACTAGTTCCATTTAACTTTTGCAACTATTTTAACCTATGAAGAAATAATTCAGCTTATAAGTTCAACTAGCTCTTGTGGATTCCAGCCACATTTAGAAATAAAATTCATCATTTCTAGCACAAATGTTAATTTGTTAAAAGTTTCTTTCTTTTACTTAAACTTGTTCCTCAAGTTATTATCATAATCAATAAAATATTTAACAAGTTTTCTTTCCCATTATTATTCTTCCTACTGCTTTTTCGTTTTACAAATGATTACACATAGTATAATTTGTACAGGTCATAGTGCAACTAGTTTACAGACCTGGAAGTTCTGTCCGGTTGAATTTAGATCAGTGATATAGCCGTTAGTAAAATTTATATGCAGGATTAAAAATCCTGCTTTAGTGGACTGTCGCGTGTGAAAAAATATTGCTTCCGGGGCCATCATAGGGTCACTACTGGAATTTTGCGTACCTGTATGTATAAGATCGAGGGATTATTAAGCCCTCTTGTGAACCTGCTGACCCTTGAACCATGAGATGATTTCCTTATACACAGGGGTTCGCTCCCCCCCTTTTTTTTTCAAACTACTAGTTATTTGCATTTTGTAATATTTATTAAATATTATAATTTTATAAACTTGCAATTTATATTGAAACTGATGAGCATAAGCGTTTCCAATACTGTTTCTAGTTATACAGATAGGGTGGGGGACAATTATCAACCTACTAACCCAAGCAAGTAGGGAAGTGAAGAGCACGCCAGTAACATTCAACCCACCCCTATTATTTGAAATTTAAAGCTACAAGGCACCGAAGTATTCAAATGTACTGAAGTTATAAAATTATATAGGAAGCTAGATGTGAAAATTTGATTTAACAGCATGTTCTATGGAGCTCATATTAAATTAGGAAATGCAGTGGCCATTGAGACGTATCTACTTTTTAAGGAAAAGCGTGAGAAGTTTATTTTGACTGAAAATGGTGCTGCTGAAACGGCGATACCATATGATAGTGATAACTGCAACTTTTCACAGCTTCCCAAAAAAAATCACTTTTTTTTTTTTAATTAAAAGAAGGGTTTGGATGGGTAGGTGATATATTTTTACTCCTAACTTGTCGGCAGCACCTTATGTTTATATCTTTCAGACTATAATTTATTCTCTTGTGGGATTTCTTTGCGTTGAAAGCAATTGAGACTGTTATTTAATTCACTTTTTAAACAATGGAAATATTTATTTATTTATTTATTTTTTACACGAGTTAGGGCATTTACACCAGTTAGTGCACCCCGTTGCCTAAAAGAATTTTCTTCCAGTATTTGCAGTTTTCCCAGTGTCCCTCATGTAAATCTCTACCAAGCTGAACCTCCGACACTTCCATCTAGTAGCCGTCTATCCATCCCTTCCTTGATCTACTTCCCTCTTTTGGCCATCTTACTTTGTTCATCCTCATGACATGGCCATACCAAACAAGACGTTGAGTCTCCAAATCGTGGAGAATCTTAGTACTTCTCAGTACACGACGCCTTATTTCCAGGTTAGGGATGTGTTCGATCCGGAAGAGTACGGCTATTTCTATGACAAGAAGAATCATTGGTTGTAACCTCCAACAATCTGAATCATAAAGGGAAGGTCTACACAGTCTCCAAGGGCGTGATAAATTGTCCTTTTTACTTCCAAGCTGACCTGCTTGACAGAAAAAAAAGTTTTCAATGCGCTCGCTCACCTAATTACTGCCAGATTCATGTCATTGTTGCCATTTTTATTAATTGTTTACCAAAGATTTCTGAAATCATTTGACCGGGGAAATCAATCAATCATCATAATTCTCTAAATACCTCCGAAGTCGGCACGTAGTATATGTATTCTGTCTTTTGTTTTGCTGACCTTTAGTTCTAATTTGAGGAATTCTTCATTCATTTTACCCGTCATGTAAACCTATGTGTTTTAATATGAAAAAATTATTATAAAATTAATAATGTAAATAGTAAATTATTTTAAAACAAGACCACGCCTACAAGTAGACTGGTTTAGAAGAAGAAAGTTGTGTTACTGAACCAAATAGAGGGCAATGGAAATAAACTTTCGTCTGAATTACGTAAAATATTGGTTAAAATATATATTTTGACTCCGTTCTATATTGATTTTCTATTCTTTATATTATTTCAAACATTTCCATGACATCTAGTCTAGAAAAATTTAACCTTTCTGTTTTAAGTGCACTTTCACGACACTATAAAGATATAAGGCACTTCTTCTCCAGAGCAATATATTTATATTTTATATTTTTTTATGTTTTAATATTATATTATTATTCTTTTTTTTTTATTGTACGATCAGAACTAAATTTTTTATTATTATCTGACATTTAATACATTAAGAAATGAAAATATCTTTGGCAGAAAAACCGTTTCAAAATTATTTTATATATTTTTTTTTATAGGAGGCTTACAATTACCAAAAGTTATAAGAAGAAAATAATTAATACTCTCTAGGTCATAATATTATTTTTGCCATCGTACATTATAATTTTCTTACTTCAGGCAAGTTTCGATGAAGTTTTTCCTATCATCAGCTTGTCAAAAAATAACACTATTATTCTATAATATTATATTAATAATACATTTACATTATCTGTTTTTATTTAACCACTCAGGCTACTTCAATAACTACATAATATTTTTACTAATCTTTACAATGAAGTTATCTTATGTATTTTATGTAATTATTTTAACCTTTTGCACAAGCCTTATTTGTCTCGAATACAGTAACTCTAAAAATAGTAAACACATTAACAAATTAAAGTAAATAATTGTATTTACTTTAATGAGTTAATGTGTAATTTGTTAAAGTGTGAAAAACACCATTGAATAACCCATGATTCCACATAATTTTCAATTAACACCTAGACTTATTATAATTGAATATTTTTCTGCATTGGATTTACAGCTCTGATGTATTAAGTTGTTGCAAACCATTTCCATATTCTTCAATCTATTCAATTTGAAAAGTATTTGAACAGTTGTGGTTTAAGTTACCAAACTTCCGAGCGAAAAGAATGTGATCTTTTCACTAGATATATTAAATTAAAATGATTCATTCGATTCAAAGCAAACTCATCATAATCACTAGTCTTAATTTAATATTTTTTAATTTATTTCATATTTATTTTTTTATTATTTATTGCCATAATCGAAAGATAACATATTAAAATGAAAAAGATTTAAACCACATATTAGCCTTCGATCAGGTATGGCATCCAGGATTACTGTGGAAGCTAAAGAAATGCCTACCATCAACCGACTATTCACTCATCGAGTCTTATCTATCTGACTGCTACTTTCAGATTAGTTGCGGATCTGCTACCTCTGATTACTCGCTGGCCGGCGCCGGAGTTCCTCAGGCTAGTATACTTGGTCCGCTTCTATATACTTTCTTCACTTCAGATATACCAACAAACACTCTTCTTTGCACTTACGCTGGTGAGACCGCCATCCTTGCATATAGCTCTAATTCTATAACTGCCTCCACTCTCTTACAGAATCATTTAAATAAAATAGAATCTTGGGCCAAAAAATGGCGGATTAAATTCAACCCACAAATAGTCAACAAATCACCTTTACTCTGCGTCGTGCCGCCTGTCCTTCAGTAACCTTCAACTCAATATCACTCTCTCCTGCAAACTTAGTTCGCTACCTTGGGATGTACATTGACAAAAGACTAACATTGAATCCACATAGGAAACTAAAAAGACTGGAACTTAACAAACGGAATAAGTTACTACTTAAACTAATAGGCAGACAATCAAAACTACCTCTCAAGCACAAACGACTCATATACAACCGTACACTCAAACCGATGAGAACCTTGAACTATGGGGTTCAACCAAGCGCTCAAATTCCCAGAAAATTCAGTCTTTTCAGTCAAATATACTCCGTCAGATAACAGATGCTCCATTCTATGTCTCTAATTCCACCCTCCACAACGATTTCAAAATCTCATATGTATCTGAAACTGTCAAAACTAAATATAGAAAAATTCTACGACTCTCTTGCTCTCAACTCTAATCCTCTTGTTCAAAATCTCACCTCCGCAACTATACCAGATAATCTACTCCGTCGACTAAACCGCTTTGGCCCCGTGATCACCTCCAGCAATAAGAAATAATACCTGTGAGAATGTTACCGCTGGGTAGCTTCTCTCCTCCAGCTAATCACGTCATTCATCATCACACATCATCATATTCACTTATTATATTTATTGATGTAGATTGTGAATTAAGAAAAAAAAAATTTGGAAATGAGGTCAGCAGTTGTTAGAATTGACTCTTAACTTCTTTGTTAAAAAATAACTTAATATTATTGAAATAGTTGCATTATTGAAATAAAATAACGTAACCAGATTAGCTTATAGTTTATAATTATCACTAAACACTGCTAAATTATGTAATAATCACTCATTGAATCAATCACTTTTTTCTAAAGTAAAGTTGTTACGGTCCATGAATGAAATTGCAAAGTTTGTATGATTGAGTTTTCATCGATTAAGAAAATTATTTTTAAAAAAACATCTGATATGAAATAAATACGTGGCTTTCTCTTACTTTGTACTTCTCACAGCTCTAATATAGAATTTATTTTTTTTCTAATCTAAAGTTTTACAAAATCTGTAGTTGATATGTCTGTAGGAGTAGTAGCTATG
>JAAEAF010002036.1:0-13902 GCA_011037195.1 Triatoma infestans
TCCAACTCGCCCAGGCAATCCTGCGAGAGTGGTGTCCTCCCAAATATACGAAACCTTGTTCCAGCGAAACGGGGACACTGACATAAGTAGTGATACACCGTTTCCCTAACTCCGTCATCACAATTCTGACAAATGGGACGTCTTCCCTATATTGAACAAGTGACTGTGCACCCAAGTGTGTCCAATCACTATTCCTACCAAGGTCCTCAAACCCGTCCTACTAAGAGACAGGAGATACTCCGAGATTCCCTGCTTGCTTGCCTTTATAAATCTTTTGGCTTGGAGGCACCCCTGCGTGTCCCCCCAGCGTTTCTCCAAAGCTCTCGTCTCCCAAAGTCTAATCTGTTTGTCGCGAAACGTCTTTGTAACGGCCAGGGCTGGTTCAGGACCATAAAATGGTAATGACGAGCCCTCCCTGGCCAGCCGATCCGCCCTCTCATTGCCCTCTATTCCCGCATGTCCGGGTATCCAATAGAGATGCACCTTACCCCTCCGAGCCAAAGCGTTAAGCCTTCTCCTACATTCTCCCACTAATTTCGAACTCCACACGGCTTACTCAAAGCCCTTAGTGCGGCTTGACTATCAGAGAAGATCCGCACTTCCTTAAACTCTCCTAGCCACTCCCCCACAAGATGGCAGCATTCAATGATGCCCACCACCTCAGACTGGAAAACAGTGGCCAAACCACCTAAGGCCACCGAACTCCCTCTATCCAACTCCTGAAACCATGCTCCCGCCCCCGACAGGCCAGTGCCCTCCTGCCTAGAGCCATCTGAATAGCAGCGAATAATACCGCTGCCCGACTCCGTTGGCCTCGTGAGGTTATCATCCCCTATACTGCCAATCGTAATCTCATAATCTCTCTCAAATCCCCATTTCTTGCCCATCTCATCAAGTTTGGATAGCAGAAATCGATCCACTCGCCAAATTTCGTCCTCAATCTTAGTGTGATCCCCCCGGAAGGTTCTCCCTTCCCCTTACCCATTCTCCCTTGCACCTCATTCTGAGGTACCCTTTCATTGCCTCTCCCACTACCACATACTGTAGGGGGATTAGCCCCAGCAACATCTCTAATGCCACCGAAGGAGTCAGTAAGTATTGTTCGTGTTTTTAAGCTTTGATGTCTACAGGGGAGTCAAAAATTACTGAAGAAGATTCTAGGCCACTTCCACTGCAGGAAATGATAGTAATTGTTAATAGTAATCATCGAACTGATGACCTCGAAAATCGATATGCCCTACCAAAAATAAGAAAGATATAATAAGTAAATGAAAATAAAATAACATGTATATATATAAAAATAAAAGAACTGATATAAAAAGAAATATAATTACTAGGAAGCCAGAAGGAAGCTTTAGAAGAGCTGACAATTTCTTTTTGTATTGGTTGCTATTGGCAGGTGACTTGAACAACCGGATACATTTGCTGCCAACATGAACCCGTACTCCATTGTCACTCACAAAAGGGATGAAAAATGAGAAACTGTGAATGAAGAAATGTGTCCCTTTTTTCCATTCCATTTTTTGTGTACGAGTATGTTGTGGCAAAATCAGCTTTATTCATTGGTTCAGTACAAAAGGATATCAAACTCAAGAACCCGCAAGAAAAACATATTACACGCTTGTGTGTTTCTTTTTTTTTTAAAGAGCTATGTTACATTTATTTAAATGGCTTTTATTTGTTAAAGATATTTTCAATTTTAACTTCTCATACAATAGACTCGTTCGATTTCATATTAAGAGACGTAGCGATTCTGGGTAATTTAAACTAAAGAATATATTTATGAAAAAAAGTAATAGAAGCCTTTAATGTAATTGAAATCATAAATTATAAGCCATTAGACGAGGAAATTATAAATTATAACGCCATTAGGCGGGGCGTATATTCAGAATCCTATTCCGTAGCAGTTAAATTCATGTCCTTTATAAGTTAATTTTTCTTCATTAGCTGGTCAAACATCATATTATATCCCAGCGTATGGCGTGAATGGTTTATAATGGTGGCGTAATAAGGGGGACTCTACACTCATATTGTGCCGTCTTACTTAGTAAGGAGAGTATAAGTAAAGAACAGTGATAATGAGAAAGCGACGAGTAGGAGTACAGGCCTTTAGGTAACTTCTTGAGATTGTTCTGAATAAAGGCTCTTTGAAGAGTGGTTTATGGACTCGCTGTTCTAGTTAAATACTGGCACAGGATTGATGCTTGTTCGCTTGTGAATACTATTTAATGATTCACTTCAGACACCGAAATCGCCGCACAAGAGCATTGGACGGAAATTACTGCACAAACTTGTATCAAATCGAGCTTTAAACAGAGCATGTTAGATGGATAGTACCAGTAAAGCGGCGCTTTCCTATGGTAGATATAAGAAATATGATATTAGTAGCGCGTTTATCTGGTATGATAAGAAGTATATCATTTCCATCACAAGTTCTTGAAGCAAATGGAATATGACCTACTTAGAAAATTTTCTGATTCTGGAGCCTCAGATGATTGGGAGTATTCTGTCACGGTGTTTTTTGATATCATTCTGGCCACCTCAATTGAAGAGAAAAATCTTGCATAAGAAATGAAAATCAAGAAAATAAGGGGGAAAAAAAAACCTTCGATCATTTTGTGAAAACAAAAAACGGAAAGCATTATGAAGAGAAATTTAGCAAAAACCTACTTGAGTTAGCAAAATAATATTACGCTATTTATTCAATTAACAAAATGGAAGCAGCACTGGAAGTGATTAATTTATTGAATTTCTTATAATGATTATTTTTGTTCTTGTTTTTATTATTATTTTTGAATGGCGTATTAACAAATATATATATGTATATTTTATATTGTGAACATTTTATTCATAAATTTCCATCAATACAATTATCATTTGAAAATGATAATAAAAAGTAAACACTAATTAAGTAAGGGCTGCGCTCAGCCGCAACTGCTTGTTAAAAACAACTAGGAATCGTTTGATGAACAACCGGCTTAATTGGTTACCACATATTTCTACAAAATAAACAATACTTACCACTTTGTTTCTCTAAACATCTGTAACATCAAACATTTAAAACATTGTAAACATCTGTCCCTTTTCATTAAAATTTATAAATATACGTATTCCCACTTGCTTGATAAAAATATAAAAATATCACTTAGTTTAAATAGCCTATTTCTGATATTCCAAAATCCTAAAGGTCGAACAAGCAGATATCTCACATAAATCTACCCCTTTTCTTATTTCGTGATCCGGGCGGAATTGTATTGGTATCGTTTATTGATCCCGGAAATTGAAGTGATGAGTAAGAGTAAGAGATTGTGAATTAGAGAGTTGGTATTCGAAATGCGTACTACTGATTTATAAAAATATACTATATTTTAACAAATAATTTAAAGAGATATAAAATTGAAAAACTAAGATGCACAATTGTCAATAACTATAAGAATTATAAAACGAATATAAAATATTAAAGAAGTTTAAGTAAAGTGTTAAAACCTTAAATAGGGACGCGCTCGCGATGTGAGATGGTGTTTCTGATCTGGAAACTGTTGTAGACGTTTGATGCCTGAGTCAAACTGAATCCCTCCTCCAGTGGGGCGACGTGTTAAATTTGCATCACTCACACAACGACGCTGATGTGTAAGTACGTGTAACACGGATGGTATATTGACCCTAGGGGAGGTCAGTAGTTAACAAGGCTGTTTTGGCCGGGGTGCGACGCTTTGTTAACAGATGGTGGGCCAGGTAGGCCAGTAAGGTATTATCTCTTGACTGTATATTGACCCTTTTTGAAAGAAATACAAAAAGGGTTTGCCGCGGTTCATGACCGCAGGTAGCGGCTGGCTGGACCCTTTTCCAATTTTCAACCACTAGTTGTAATTTTTAGATTTATTTAAAAATTATCTCTTCTTTTTTTTCTTGCTATCGCTATCACATCACAGAATTTAGAGTTGCTCTCGTTTTATCATGTTATAACATGCACAGCAGATTTTCTTAGATGTTGCCGTTTCTAAGTAATTTTTTTACTTCCCGACTTATATAATATTTTACTAGAAGCGGATTAAGAGAAAATATTGTTAAATAAATTGTAGTATGACTGAATTGAAGTATGACCGAAGAAACACGATCCTAGAAGTAAGGTAGATTTACCGTCAACTAAAGATAAATATTTATTCCTTAAGTTAAAATTTATTACATAAATTATCAATTATGTTCTATTCCCTGTTTGTCTGTGATATTAATTCAACAAAAACACAATCTGGAGTTCTTATTAAAACGCTAGCTGCAATCTATTGTTGAAGAGGCTGTTATTAAAATAAAATCAATCTAGCTTCCCTATATCAATTCAAATCTAATCAAATCTGTTCAAGGTATTTCAAGATAAATTACACTTTAAATCTTTAAATCTGAAATACACGGCCAAGAAGAACAGTCGAATACTGACTGATGTCTCCTCTCCAATCCAGACTTTTATTGTTCATTAATACACGTCCAATAGCGAAATAGATTTAATTCCAACCACTTTAATCAGGAGAAATGTGAGAGGATTGAAAGATTTGATCTATTTACTGATCACGATCAGTACCAACTGAAACACGATTCCTTTATGTTTACTCCGGCTTTCATCAACTTAAGCACCATTATTCCCCCCATTTATGGAAATGGGTAAAATGAATTGAATTTCAGCAGTCACTTGAAGCAAGTCAATGATTGGAAAAAATAAATGTAAAATAAATGGGAAATATAACAACATGATCCGTTAGTGGGTGCGAAAGGCCTACCATACCGTATTATAAGCTATTGGTTTCCAAATGCTAGTTGAATATTAATGTCACAAATGGCGATAACAACATGAGCGATCAATCAAAATCAGCCAAACTATATGATTAATATTCAACGCATAAATACGTAATATAGGGATATAACAATAGAGAGTACTACTAGGTTATATGCATGAGTTGACCAAACTTTCAATTACTTATTGGGGTTAATTTGTATGTAATCTATCTGTAGTAATGACCGACAAGAAAATATTACATCCATAACGGAAGGAAGTGGATTTAGTAATCATAAAGAAAATCTTAACATTTTGATTAATAGTACGTCACAAATGGAACACTCATTTGTCTCCTGTGACATCGTTTCCTTTTTTGATACTATTCATTCATTTTTTTTTTTTTTCTTATTTACGAAGAAGTCAACGGCCGCCAGCAACATCATTTGTTATGTAGTAAAGCTAATATCTAAATGGATATTTGTATTATTTTTTTGTAGACTTCAATTTTTGTTTCCAACACTAGTGCTAGACTTCTTTACGTTTGCATTTAAGGGGTGGGTGCTAAATAATGCCATCGTGTATTTTTATGTTTTCTAACCGCTGTTAAAGGAAATATTGTAATCTTGTCAAAATTTCGATAACGAGTTTCCACCGGATATACGCGTTTTGAGGTCTCCCCTGAGTCCAAAAAAGTGGCTTTTAGCAATTTATGATGACAACTTAACTAAAAATTGCAATTTTAAAGTCAAATTGTCAAGTTTAAATTGTTTATAATTGTAAATGCAATAAGTGAATAGGGTTGTGTGAGTGTTTCACACAAATTTTGTATGTTTATTTTATTCATTAGAAATTTAAAATCTGATAGAAAAATTCTGGCATTAAGTTTAGCTAGTAGAGGAGTGATGGGTAGTTATCACCCATCAGTTGGTTCCTAAAAGCTCTTATTTATTTATTGAGCTTCATTCAGTTTCGCCTGGGACGTCAAGTCAGGAAGAAAGGTCATGAATTATTAGAGGGTTATGGTGAACGGAAGAAGTGAATGCAATTTCTTTATATGGATTTTATGATAAAGTATTTACTATGTTTTATACTTCTACTGTGCATAGTTCTATCTATAAGTTTACTGTTCAACATCAGTTTTGATTTTCTGTCATATATCTTAGTAGTGGTGCATGGTAATGTTCTTTTGAGTACTTGGCATTTTCATGGTTGCGGATTCCAGCTATCCGCTTGCCATTATGGAGACTAGTTACCGTCTAGTTACATTCCTTGTAGCGGATGAAAGAACAGTAAGGAATCAATCACTTATAAGCTGACAGCAGATAACAAACAGATAAATAAACTGACTATCCGCTGTCGTCTATTTTTATGAATTAGCCGGCATATTTACCAAAGCTCCGCACATGAGGTCAGAAGTTATCAGTGTTGGAAATCTTTAATATTTTAGCTACAGGCCTAAAACATTGCATCAAAATATAATGGAAATAGCGAACAGAAAGAAATGTATTTATTTTTAAGCATCAATCTTTCAGAATAGAATAAATTGCTGTGTATATTTCAAGAAACATACCATTTATTCAATAATCACACACTCAAGTGGATTTAGCGGTGGAAGAAAAGAAGGGATTAGCTCAGTGGTAGCGCGCTGGACTAGCAACGCGGAGGTCACGGGTTCAAATCCAGCATGCTGCCCTTAGATTATCTCTTCCTAGCAGCCTCTATAACTCATTGTCTGGTGATGGGCAGTGTTGTCTTTAGCTAGAGAATATTGCTCGGGGGCCAGCAGTGCACTGAGAAGTCTTCGGAGGCACAATAGATCTTTCAGATCGCAGTGCAATAATCCCCTACAACAATCTACAATTGCTGAAATTAGCGATAGAAAAAGTCATTGAAGCGCTGTTGGCAAAATATCTGAGTGATCCACACCATCCTCTTTTCACCTGTGCCTCAAAAAAAAAAAAATTGTTTCATCCCTTTTGCTGGGAATGATAATATAAATCGCTAGAACCCCATTAAGGATATATAATCCTCTCATAGCAGTGAAAGGAAGTGGACCGGCTATTTCTTAGGATCCTAGCATAACTGCTGGTATCTCTGTTATCTTCTACTAATTCAATTCCCACTTCACACTCATCCAAGGGCATAAATCTAGATCAGAAAAAGTCGCCCGCTTTTGTCAGTAATTTCTGTATGTTATTTGATTAGGTACATAAAATACAAAATGTCCGCTCAGATATTTCTTAAAATATACGTCTAGAAATTCGAATAGATCTGTGTACTTCATAAAACGGAGCTCCTTTACATAATGCAACTATCTTACTGGACTATGACTATTGGTCAACGGGAACTTCAGCTTAGCATTCAAAATAGTTTTTCTCGTGGATAAAATAAAAGAGAACATATATCAATAGAGAGCCGACTACTCTGGCAAAGCAAGTAAATGAAATAGTCTTTGAAATTTTAGAAAATGTGATTATCTGCTACTAAATTCACAACTATCCATACGAAATGAACATGCGAGCAACAGTTGTGTAATGAAATCAAACTCCTAAAGAAATTCAAACAAAAAATGCTAGACTTAATCTTGCTATACCGAACCGAACCAGACTTACCGAACCCACCAATCCTTCTGTCACAATCTCTACACTGTATGGAGGAATGGGCTACAACTTTTGCTTTTGAAGCTCTTCGCTACAAGCATCTTTAACTTCCACCAAGAGGTAGGAGAAACAAGACAGAAACTAAGCCCAGTCATTTGAGGGCTGTAACAGCCACAAGCTCAACCTTGAAGAGTTAACATTAAAGAGTTAAACGGTTACGTGAACAAGTCTAAACCAGCTACCAAGTCTAAAATAGCTACTCAAATATTCAAGAGCTTACTGTGACCCAACTCTCTAAGAGTTACTCAACTGCCTATAAAAAAAATCATCTTTCTTGAGTTACTCTCCGCACAAGGTACTTTTAGAGGCCAGAGAGGTTCCACCAAGCCACCAGGCGAAGAACACTAGCTAATCCAAGAACTAAGTAAAACAAGAGTTCTTATGTTATGATTACGATATAAGTCTACATCACATCAACAACATCACTCTCCGTTCGACCACTCTAATCACAATATAATTTTTCTCCTAGTATCTTGTTAAAATATTTTTTTTTTTTTTTGCATCTGTACAACTATATACAATGGCAAAAGTGTATGTACAGTATTATAAACAATTGTGTCACTCTAGCTAAGCTGAGCTAAGCTCAGCGCCACAACTAGGATGACGTGATGGGAGAAACCAACCAGCGCTGGAACTCCCTAGGATGAACTTGTGGGTTGAGGAGCAAGGAGATCTCGTGGCCAACGACGTCTTAAACGACGTGGATGATTGTCAGGGTGGAAAAGTGTAGAGAGTGATTGGGCAAGAGGATTTGGGTGAAGCTCTAGGCTTTTATGGAAATTTTGGAATCGGGAGAGGATTAGATCATTAACGAAGGGAATATTAAGGTCATGATGCAGGGTGAGATTGGAGACATAATAGGGTGCGTTAACGATTCGGCGGAGGACTTTGGATTGGAAGGATTGTATGGGTTGTACATTGGAAGGTTTTGCGGAGCCCCACAATTCTGCTCCATATGTCCATATCGGTCTAAGTAGTGTTTTGTAGAGTGTGAGTTTGTTCTGTACCTTCATGGTAGATTTAGGTCCAAGGAGTCTTCTCAAGAGTTAAAATATAAATTTTAATTGCAGTGTCTCGCCATCATATCCGCTACAATTACACATGTAAGGTGAATAATTTAAAAATTTAATGGAAATACAATAAAAAATAATAATAAAACATACGCTCTCTTTCATACGTTAATTTCTGTGCATTGCTTGTCTTATTGTAACTAGTTGAAAAATAAAATAAAAGTAAATAAGAATCCAATAAATTGTTGCATTAAAATCGTTTGGAATACAATTATTTATATCAATTACATAATATTAAACTATATATTTTTTTCTAATGGCCTGAAATATAAGATAATGTGAAATTAATGAAAAAACTTACACCTCAAAATTTCAAACGATAAAAAGAGATTATACGGCAAACACATTTTAAATTCATATATACATATATATAAATACATATGCACGTTAACGTTCCCTCAATAAAGTATGGGTATTTATTTGTAAATAGTGTTAACTAAAAAACGAAAAATCGGTTGATACTTCGGCTGGTTATCATCCGGAGATTCTTCAAAGAAGATTTCGTCAACACCGTCAACTGTAATAACCATTTTTCCCCCCCCAGTTTTTTGTCATTTCTTTGAATACAGTACAGCTCCAAACTTGGAAACTTGCAGTACTAATATTAATGTATTTGTAATTATTTGTTTGTATCATTTATATTTAAAACATTAGTCGGGGAAATCTAGTTGTAGGGGACTCCTGGGAGGAACTGTAACGTTAATCTTCTACATTGAAGGACCATTTCAATATAAAAACGGTTCTATAATCTATTTATTACTATCTTGTATTACTATCTATGTAATATTATATTACTGCACGTTATATTGACAGTTTTTGAACGTTTACCTTACCCAAACTTTCTTTACCTTATAAAGCTTTTCATAAAACCTATACAAACTCAAAATTTGAGGCAATATTGTCAATTGTCGCAAATAAAGAGTGTTTCCTACAGTTCTATTCTAGTTTATGGTGAATAGTAAATTAAGTGGGATAACTTAAATTATCGTACGTAATCCTGTACGTGTATGCCAAATGAAATAAAAAAATAAAAAGACTGACACAAGACATTCGCGCACTTTGTACGACATGATGCATCGGTTACATTTATAAATACACAATAAGCGACTGTGGGAAAGTTTGAGAGAGGGGGAAGACTTCTTATATGTATAAGTAAGTGGTAGTAGTAACGAAGAACTTGTCAACATAGATTAATGGCGGGCCTATTGCAGACCTAGTAAGTAGACAGGCTTAAGTACTTCATTTAGCATGCTAGTGTTAAACACCATTCAAACAATAAAGTAATTAATTATAAACTTAAAACGGTTTTTGCCATCTTATAACTTAATCAATTATTATGCCAGTCTTTTTTACTTTCTCTTGTTCCAAGTAACAGGAAGTATTGCGATCGTATCAAAGTTTTCACCGGAAATACATGTTTTATGGGTCCTCTGAGTACGAAAAATAAATTTTTAGCGAAAGGACATTATGTGTGTGTGCGCACGTGAACAAAATATCTCAAAAAAAAAAAAAAAATCTGATGTAAAACACTCACACAACTTTCTCTGACTCTACTTCTCAAAATTATAATCGAAAAATCTTATAGTTTGTTTGCCAGATTTAATGAAATTCGTCGAAAACTGAAAAAAACTGTTCAGTAAAAGCAAACTTCCGATTTACTAATTTTCTTGAAACTCCGAATTTTAAAGAAAAACATAACCCCACCCCTCCCCTAAAAGTACCCTTAAAAGAAATTTTCCCAAAGAAATGTTTCAAATAAAAATTGTTGTAGATCTTTGTATGTGTAGTTTATTTTTAGGAAGTTTTGAGGAAAATCGTTAGAGCAATTTTTGAGAAAAATCATAAAAAAGTGAAAAAATTATTTTTAGTGAAGTGGTAAAAGTAAACGCACTTCCGGTGATTCGATTTTTTTTTTCCGACTCGGAATTTCAACAACATATTTAAATTCTAATTAATATTATTTAGATGATAGAATTGTTTAATAAACTGAAATTGCACTTTAGATAAAAACCTGACCCCCACCCCTTCACACTTAAAAGTGTCATTAAAGGAATTTTTTTTGGAAAAATATTTCAAATAAATGTTGTAGGTCTTTTGTACAAGTGTAGTTGATATACTCAATTTGAAAAAAAAATCGTCGGAGCCATTTTTTGAGAAAAATCGCAAAAACGTAAAAAAAAAAAAAGTAACGTACTCTCAGATCCCATGGTGGTACGTAAACGGAATATCAAGTTTCAACTTTCTACGGTTTTTCGTTTTTGCTATGCGAAAACCACTTTTTTGGGCTCAGTGGAACTCAAAATGGATGTTTCCGGTGAAAACTCGTTATCGAAAATTTGACACGATTACAATACTTCTGGGATACGTAAACGGAATATCAAGTTTCAACTTTCTACGGTTTTTCGTTTTTGAGCTATGCTGAAAACCATTTTTTTTGGACTAGTGGACCTCAAAACGGATATTTCCGGTGAAAACTCGTTATCGAAAATTTGACACGATTACAATACTTCCTCTTCCTAGACGTAAGAGAAAGTAAAAATCGCCGGAAGCACAAACTTGGTATTCCGTTTTCGGGCAAAATCCATCAATCGGAAGTGCAACATACATGAAATCGATTTCTTTTATCGATTTCGTTGTTTTTCGATTTTCTTTAAATTTTGTATATTACTATCTACACTCATAAATATATCTCACCATTATTTGAAATATTTTCACGAGGAAATTGATCTTTTGTTTTTTGGAGTTTTTGAGAAGAGTATTATTTATGTTATAGTTTTCTTGTAAAGTGCCACCTGAATACAATATATAGTTTTAGCAACTATATGAAAATGAATATATATTGGAGAGTATCGATAAAATTTGAAGAAAATCGATTGACAGGAAGTGCGATTTTACAGAATAAGTTTTTGGTTTTTTCCCGGAAACGCTATAACGATTTTTTTTTTTTTTTTTAAACTTCGAATGTTGATTGTACATGTTATAAATTTTATTTGAAAGATTCTGATAGTTCTGGAAATACGGATTTTAGAGAGTTCTGCAAAATTTGTAGCGTTAAATTTCAAAATGTTATTTGAGTTCCTACAATGTTATTAAAGCTGTCTTCTGGAGTTCAATGTTACCACTACACATTCTCGTTCAATGCGAAGGCAGAATGGAAATCCATTGGGCCCTCTGCAGGGGTCACCCACGACCCATCACCTCTAGGCATGATCGTAGTAACTAGAGGATGATCGAGGTGGCTAGGTTTCATTTTGAGAGGAACTTCAAAATTTTTATACCGAACAGAGATGAATGGAACCCTCGTTTCAACCCTGCTCCTCCCTTCTGTTCAGTAACTCGGTCTCATATACGAACTGCTCCTAGACTCCTTATTAGGGTGGTTGCTGGGGTCTGTAGAGGCAGGCCAAGGGTTAAGATCAAGACCAGTCTGCAAAAACAAGCCACGGTCTTTCAGGCCGAAATAGTGGCGTTACAACTTTTAGCGCTAAGTAGATTCTAAGGCAAGGATTGGAGAGTAGGAAAGTGGCCATATACTCCGATAGCCGAGTAACTTTGAAGACACTTTCCTCACACCAAATAGTCTTGAGACTGATGTGGGGACTGCCTAGCTACCCTAACCAAGGTGGGTGCTCGGAATAAGCTAACACTTGCCTGGGTGCTGGGACATGCAAGGTTTATGGGCAACTAGAAGGTGGCTGCCTTATTTTCACATAGGTATTTTAGTTAAAATAGTGATATTTTCCGGGGAAACATTAATAATTTTGAAAACAGGGGTGATACTGACAATAAAATAATAATTGTTGTCCACTAGGAATAAGTTAAGAAATTAGCTACGATTTTCTTTGTTCTGGTTATTATGTTTATTGTGATGGATGCAAGAAATATAAAAATACACTTAATTTGAAAAAAATCAAAATTATGAAGAATATGTGACAATTCCCTTGCAAAAGGACATTTCAGGTAGAAGATCACTATTGTCTTTTAGAGTCATGAACTTGATAACATTGTGTACCCCTTCTACTCAAAGGGGAAGATTTGAAATAACAATTAGAAGACGTTCCTTCAATAGACAGTTTGTTGTAGACACCGAAGCAGAACACTTGTTTTTCGCTCTCTTAGCATCAGTGCATATTAATAAGTTAATAATTTCGTTGCAAATAACTTGTAGTTATTATTTTAATAGAATATATATTTATTGTTAGCAGTGGTGACTACTTTCTTATTTCTGATACTTCACTCTCTTAAACATATATACTTACAAGCCCTTTTACTAAACTGCTCAAGCCACGACTACACTACAACAACAACAACAACAACACACCAAAAACATTTCATTGGTGCCAGCTGTTTGGGATATTTTATCAACCAGAATCCACAAAATTAACAAGTACGCACAATTTCAATTTATTAATTAAACAAATTATCCATCAGATAATTTTATTGTTTTTTCAATTATTTTCTCAGCGGAAATATCTTAAATATTTCCCATAATTAAATTATCTATTGAATTTCATTTTTAAATTTTTGTAATTGTACCACTGTCCCTTGTGAATTTTGAATGTATGAGCGTTCTTAATAGATCGCAAATTGCACTGTTCCGGTCCACATTTTGACGTGGACTGCACAAATATTCAACAAAAACCTCGCTCGCACTAACTTTGGCTAAATGTCTAAGAATTTAAATATTCCTAGAAATGTTAATCACCGAGTAAATAATCGCTATAATAATCATAATCAGTATTATAGTAATAATAATAACGCTCGAGTTAATTCAAATAGTCTACGATTTAACTCTTATCCAAGTAGACCCCAATATAATCATAATAATAATAATGGTAACGAAACTAGTAATAACCTCCACAATAGGCTCACTTGCCAATATTGTTCAAAATTTGGACATACGGCTCGTAATTGTTTCCAGATACAGCCAAAAAATGGTTAAGCCCACAGCCGCTCTCACGAACGGCTGATATTATGACCACGGCTCTAATACCTGCTTTAACCAATTCTGACAATTTCTTAGTAAATTTAAGAATTGGCAAAAAATTTATTCGTGCCCTTGTAGACACTGGAGCTAGTCACAGCCTAGTGGATTCCGTTTTTGTAGAAATAAGAACCTTCAGCATTCCAGCATTATTTTAAAATCCCTGACTAACCAGGTAATACCTAATTATGGCATCACGTCCCTTCATTTGCTTGCGGACAATGTCGAAAATTCCAGTGGCGAATTCATGATTTCGCAATTAAAAGACAATTTCCAATTAATAATTGGTAGAGATGTCCTTACATTAAATAGGGCAATTATTAATTTGCGCACACGTACACTAACACTCAATAAATTCAACATACCATTTTCAAATAGTGCTCAAACCGCACCAAATCATTCGCTTCAAAGCAGCTACCT
>JAAEAF010002037.1:0-26892 GCA_011037195.1 Triatoma infestans
CCCGACAATCATGTGCCAGAAGACACATCAACAGCAGGCTCTGGACCAATGAAAGGGAGAGAGGCACCTAATTTGGCAAACCTATCCACCTCCTCATTCCCAAAGATTCCCATATAACCTGGAACCCAGACCAGAAGCACATCCTTTAATGAAGAAAGATCTTCCAGTCTTTTAGAACATTCCAACACCAATCTGGAGGTGAAGACACATGAATTAAGCGCCTTCAACGCAGCCTGGCTGTCCGAGCAGATACAACACCTTTTAAATTATGTTACGGCACGCCTCTCATCCATAATCAAGAAATTGCATAACCTCAGCCTGAAAACGGTGGCCCACTCACCAAGAGGCGCTACCAAATGATCTCCCGTCTCAAAATAGACGGCAGCCCCAGACCTACCATCCATCCTGGAACCGTCCGTGTAGCATCGGAGATAATTCTCAGGAATCACCCCAGACGGACCCAGGGTTAACCAATCTTCCCTAGAAGGCAACCTAACCCTGTAGGAATGACCAAAGACAAAAGTCTTCAAATTCCTGAGGCTTTGGATAGCGTAGGGTTTCATTTCCCAAAGACAAATAATAATAATACATAATACAAATCGCCATTTTGGTTCTTCAAGGTCTGCCAAGCATGTTTCTTATTTTTCATCTAAACTATTGTAATTTGATGTCTAGTTTTTCTAAATATTCTTTTCAAATTTTAAGACAGTTCGCTTATTCATTCTGCCTGTATGTCTCTTTAATATTTCCCTTTCTCAGAACTAACCGATTATCAAATCGTAAAACTTTTTTTTTTTAATCCTATAATAAAGTTCTTGATATTCACGACGAGGTTACTTGGAGTACCTAGAATTTATTAACATCGAGAAAAAAATATAATAAAATAAAAATAAACGAACGCGATTTACTAATAAGAGTTTACTGGACGGTTAGCTAGAGCTATTTACATATTTTTAGTTAACATTTAGTTAATTATATTAGACTACAAATAATATTCACAATAGATCTTCCATCAAAAGCATAACTGTGACATAGTAAATATAATTAACAATTAATTAAAAATTAAAAAAAGAGAAGAAAAATTCAATGAAAAAACTAATTCAATTTTCTCTTATTGAAATTAAAATAATTGTAATTGACAAATTTTCTTCAAATTCGGATTTTTTTTTTAAAATTGTAGTAGCTCATTTAGGGCGGAGGGATTCGGAATGCTTCTGTTGGTGTAGTGGTTATGAGCGTGGACTTGTAAGTGGGAGATCCCCAGTTCGAATCCTGCGTATAACTGCTAAATTTTATATTCGTTTAAAAATGCTAATAATAAAGCTTATAGTGTTAATAAAGCTAATAGTGCTTCCTCCCCCGTCCACAACTAATTTGGTAGTAAAAACACAATCTTGAAAAACTCACATGACGCAATAATTCCTCTTACAGCAGTGAGAGAAACTTATGACAGTAAGAAAAATATAAATTATAAAATTTTGTTTAATACATTTATGATTTATAAGTTTGTAATTATGTGCCATAATTTGTTATTGTATATTTACTGATAGGTTTCGGATATATAATTAATTTTCCTGTAATTGAAGATGTGGCAATTAGTGATCTAGATGTGAAATTCTAATGAGTTTTCTAATTTGATATAATAAATATAAAAGTAGATTTCGGAAATGGAATTCTTGGTTTATGTAAAAACTCTTTCTTTAATTTCCAAGTTAATGCTATTTGAATGAGAAATATAAAGAGCTGTATGGACAAATTAAAATTTCTCAGGTATACATTTGGTACAGCTGATATAAGTTTCTTAGCCGGGATTTTGGAATGGTGAATGGGGAAAAAAGTAAAGATGAGTTTAGCTAGCCGCGCCCCATAACCCTATTCCTTTAGGTTGATAAAGAACTTTGTGTATTAGTTCTCCTGGAAGACTTGGCTCTCCACCCAACCGGCCAAGTCCTAGTGGAAGTGGAAGACTGGCCTGAATATTTAAAACTTTCTTAATTACACCGTCCATTAACTTCCTGATCAATTCCAACCAAGCCATACCACCAATGACTGTGTAGGCGCTGGACAGTATTCAGCTTCTCTTGGTAGCTTAGTATTAGAAGAAAAGGCAAGCTGTAGAAATGGCGGAAGGGTGGTTAAACAGTTCTCTTACCACACAGTTACGATGGTAACAGTTTCCTCTTCCTTGTTACCACAACTACTATTAACAGTAATAAGGATGACGATTCACAGTGGAAAACCTTCATTTAGACATCTTTAACCGCTTCAACTTTCCTACCTCCTCACTGTACTATAAGGTCACACCCCTCTTTTCCTTTATTATTTGCACCACCATTCCTCACTATTCCCCGCCAGTGCTATCTATCTCAATAGAGAAGCACTGTACAAAAGAATAACTATAAAACCTACAAGATGTTATTTTTTTTTTTCTTTTGACATAACATAGAAAAGTATACAACATCAACTACTTGCCGCCTTTCCACAAAAATAAAGTCCAATGCATGGTGGGAGGTCAGGAAGTGTAATCAACTTTAAGAAGTAAACAAAAACTTTGTTCAGCTTATCTCTAACAAAGTCCACTTGTCTTGGGAAATAGAGTTATTTAAAAAAAACAAAACAAAACAAACCAAAAAAAAAAAAAGAAACGAAAAAACACAGTGGACTGAATTATCTCACTCCATGTTTGTGTCTCAGTAGGTTCATGTCATTATCTTGTGTGTATGTGTGTGTGTGTATGTGTCTAGAGACATTCCATTGCATTCTTTAAATATTTGTCTTAACATCGTAAAAAAAATTGGGAAATTTAATATCAATGCAATATTTATCTTTCTTAAAATGAATAAACAAATTTTTCAATGTGTTGCAATAATATTTATATCAACTCGTTTTCTGATTGAATATTAATTGGAAACTAAATTATAAAGATAATCCATTATATTTTATCTTATTGCTATAAGAGGTAGTATTGCAATCTTAACAATTTTTTGAAATTGTGTTTTCATCGAAAATACTTCTTTTGTCGTTCTCTGAATATGAAAAAAACTGGTTTTAGCGATCTGGTCTATATAATCTCTCACTCGCTCTCTCTCACGCGCACATATACCACATACACAAACCCATGTTTCAATTTTATATATATATATATTATGTTAGAATAAATCTGTAGAAAAGTAATAACATAAGGAGATAAAACTACTAATCCAATCTTTTCAATTTCCTATGTAACATTACATTCCCAGCGATTGACGACGATAATTCCATCTTCTTGGCGAAGGCTTGATGCAATCTTCTTTTTTTTAAAGTTTAGTCTTAATGAAATCTTGTCTTCTCAGAAGTTTTATCCCTGTTTTAAGTTTTTTTTTTTCAATTTATTTATTTATTTTGCGTCGATATTCAATAATTCAACAAACAATAGAGATGACAGTGTAATACATACTTATATACAAGTATAATATTGTAAATATCTTTATAACATGGGAATATGTTGGAAGCCACAAATTTGCCATTATTGCAAGTGTGTACGCCATGCAAGATCGGCATTAGCAATTAAGTAGCTACGTGACCGATGCGACTTCAGACTATGACAATTTGTGGGCTGTTATTGTTATTATTTATTTTTTAAGGCGCGTCCAAGTGTAAGGTCCATTGTCGTCCGGAGACTTCTCAGTGTATTTTTCCAGCTTCCGGTCAGTGTTCTCTCGTTATAGACCATACCATCCAATGCCGGACAGTGTGCTGTAGAGAACTCCTAGTAAGAGAAAATCAATGGGCAACACTGTTCGACTCGAATTTGGAGTTTGGAAGATTGTTTTGTTAGAAGATAGATTTGTTTCGAATGGAAGTTTGTACAACGGATTGGATTAGTTCCGAGACGAATAGATTAATTAGATCGGCGTTAATTGTGCAGTCGGAGACGTAGAATGGAATAATCCATGTCAGGAAAACTGTGCATTTCCAGTACAATTTCAAAATCCTCTCTTAAAAGAATGAAGGAAAGCAAACGTTTAACTCATAGATGAATCATTTTTATTTTTATTGAATTTGTAAAAAATTATAATTTGATATAATATACTGATACTGATACTGATATATAGCAGAATACTATTGAGTGTTAAGTTGGTTGTTGAAGTGGAGATATGTTTTAGAGAGATTCTTTTCTTGGAGTGTTTATTTCTTCTTATTACCTAACCTAAAGATATATGACCTTACTGGCCGTTTCCAATTATGTCCCTGTCACCATAACCTCGTATTTCTCCAATTTCCACCACTTTAAGCTGTTTGTCTTTTTCTTATGAACTTGCAATATTTGTTTAAAGGCATTTACAATTATTATCCGTTAATTTCTTCTCTCATTTTTTTTTACTTTCCTTTACTACTAGGAATCGGAAATATTGGGATAGTGTCAAATTTTTGATACCAGGTTTTCCACCGGAAATACACAGTTGGATGTTTCCTGAGTATCAAAATTTATTTTTAGAAAATGGTCTTGTTAGCTTAACTGAAAAACCTAAAATAGATAAAAATAATGTTCAAATATGATATTTCGTTTAATTGGTGAGAAAGAGAGAAACGCTAAGCTTTATTAACAAAAATATTACACATAATTATATAAAATAGGAATATAAACAAGTACAAAGTACACTTACATCATAACCTTCTTACAATTTGCTTTTGAAGGGGGTTGTTTCAGGAAAAACGAAAGATTTTGAACGCAGTGAAAAATAAGAAAAATCTGCAGCTTGAGGAAAAATATTATGAGAGAATAATTATGTTTTAATCTATGTTTTAATTATGTTGTAAGTTATATAAGGGGACTCGACATAAGGTTTTGGTCAATATCCATCAAACAAAAATATCACCATATTGATGAGATTTTTCATCTTTTTGCGATATTCTCGAATACAGCTTCAACGATTTTCTTCTAACTTTATACATATACTATATATAGGTATATGCCTTTTATTTCAAACCAATATCTCAAAAATAAGAGCATATCGGGCAGAAGAATTGCGATCTTCTCTGATTGTCAGGCAGCAGTAAAAGCTTTAGAAACGAAGAGCGTCAAGTCGACGATTATTAATGTATGCTACAGTAAAGAACTGGAATCCCTGGTGAAGCCAACATTTGGGCCGGGCCACAATGCATTCAAGGAAACGAAGATGCCGACAGATTGGCTGAGGAGTGCGCCGAGTGAACCTCAAGACCTCCAATTGGGCCTAGTCTTTCAACGGCATCTCATATAAAACCCTCTGTGAGGCCATTGAGAAATGGCTAATACGGATACACACATTTGACTGGAAAAACATTGCGAGGCACTCGGCACTTCAAAGATTCGAGGGTCTTTCAAAGGCTCGCACAACTTACGGGGCAAAATAATAGCAAAACTAAGAAGAATCACTACCCAGGTCACATGATATTGCCTTTTAAGGCAGCATCTACATAATATGCGTCTCACTATAGATCGCCTCTGTGGAAAATGTGACCAGAATTATGTAACTCCGTTTCACTTTCTTGCAGAGGGTTAGCGCTATGCTCGCATACGACTCTAAAAATTTGAAGCCTGCAATTTGGCACCGTATCCGGGATTAAAGATCTCACTCTCGCCTCAGCCTTGGCGTTCTTCTATGAGACAGTTCTATAAATTTTATTTGAAGCAATTTTTTGGTCAAATTTAAATCGGAAGTGCTATCTTTATTCCTCCGAAGAGTTATTTTAGTAGTAATAGGATCTGAAGAGAGGGATCTGAAGCAGAGAGAAAGAGAGAGTGAGAGAGAGAGAGAGAGAGAGACAGTCTCACTCACTAGTTTAGGCCAGACTAGAGTGGAAGAATCTGTTCAAATACAGCTGCGTTAGCCATACGGAGAATCTTCCAACAGTCTTTGAACAGTTCATACAGCAGTTACAACGCGCCAACAACCTTTCTCTTTACTTACTGTAAATCTCTCACTACCATTTTATATATTCGTTATTACCACCTTCTCAAATCCAATTTCTCTTCTTCTCATACCCATTATATAGTTATTCTACGTTTCTATCATCTTTGCATTTGTAATGTGATAACAAGAAGGAGTGATAACAAGAAGGAAAAGATATCATTTTTAAATTATAAAAATTATAACTAGTGGTGCCAGCCAGTCGCTATTATTCAGGTCAAGAGCCGCGGTCAGTGCACGGTCAAAGGGACCGCCAAAGACACACCGCTAAAACCCTTTCAACAAGAACCCTTTCAAAAGGGTCATTATACGGTCAGTGTACAGAAGCCACCTGGCCGATATACAAGGGTCAACAAACACTCAAAAGACCACCTGGCTACAGTCTTTTGATAACCGCCATCATCTGTTGCCACACTGGTCACCGACCTATTCAAGACCTAGGGTCAACACCGGCAAGAGATGTTTTAGTGTGTCCCGTAATTACACACTTGTCAATGTGTGAGTGATGGCAATATAACGTCTCTCCACAAGAAGAGGGGAGGAGTATTCTTCAGTATTTTATCAGCGTATCATCAAGATTCTACGAGTGACATAGTTTATACGTCGGAGCGCGTCCCTATCTTAAGTATTTAAACATATATTTATTTATCAATCATTATAGTTGTGCATTCTAGTTACCATTTAAATCATTTTAAATTAATTGTAGTTATATCTTTTCAAACGCTTAAATTATTGTTAAAATATGTATCTATTTTCGTAAATTAGTAGTTCACATTTCGAGTAACAACTCTCTAAATATCTCTTACTAACTCCCAACTATTCATCGCATCATAATCCTCTTTCAAGACATCTGATCCCACTACACATTGTTAACTAGAATATATGTATTGACAAAATTCTAAGTTTGAAGAAAATCGGTTTACCGGAATTGCAACTGAACAGTTTTGTCATTAAGACGCATCTGGTTTTATTAAAATTGGTATACTAACTATATAATGATCAATTTTTTGTAACTTTTTTCGGAGAAAATAGATTCAGAGGGATTCTGGGAGAGTTAGAAAGTCACAGAAGTCGCTTCCTCAAAGAAGTCATTTTCCAAAGCTTAGGTTCTCTCCTTCATATAACATTGAAGATGATTAAACATTTTGTAAAAATTATAAATTGAAGAAAATTGCCATTGTAACTATGTAAACTGCAGTAAAAGAAAGTCAAATGAGATAAGATCATGGATGGGAAAATGCTTCTGCTATTCTTTTACAATAATAATTCGTTTCTCTGTGATTTAATTTCTCATCTTATATTGCAGCAATTTCAACCGGCTTACTAAGCATTTTGTATCAGTAACTTCAAAAGCTATTCAGAATTTTATCCATATAGTAATGCATTTCATTTATTTCACTGCTTTTAAATCACCTTGCTGTCAAATAGAGAAGCAATCAAATAAACGTTGCGTTTGGGTCCGCACAGTTGGAAAATATTTCTGGAAAAATCAAATAGAACTTTATAATCCTTCAATAAGAAAATATTAAATAGGAGTTTAGGAAAGAAAACAATTGCTATTATAAAATTGGATACAATCTACGTATATAAAAATTCAGCATCCGTATGTTTGTGGTTGCAAAACTTGAAAAGTAGTCGATGGATTGACTTGAAATTTTTACACAACTTGCATTTCTATATAATAGTGTTTATATATACTTTTTACTCCGAAATTCCCACGGAAACGGGAAATTCCGAGCGTTTCGCGAGATTGGCAGAAATAGACAGACTCAGACGCGTTGCGATTCTGGCTCACTCTCTGAACCTCTTTCTCAACTACTTATAAGTACCTCTATTCGCGATCCAATGGAAACTGGAAATTCCTAGCTAAAATCCGTTCAAAATCCATTTGCGTTAGGCACTTGCTTCCTTCAGGTATTGCTGCTGACGTTGATGGAAGGATGTAGAACACGCGCATTCAGCGTCTTAAAAACTTCTTTCAGTTTTAAAAACATTTTTTTCCTTTCTTATTCCTTTCAGTTCACAGCAACGCAAGTAGTGTATTAAATTGAATGATTTGTTTTCTTGCTGAATCTATTTAACTAGTATACTTCTATTTTACTCCCTAATAATGTTAGAATGGTCATAACCTTCACTTGATGAATATCGATCTGCCTAACAGAATTTTCAAGGGGGATTGTTGGGTTCTCTGTTCAACTTGGCAGACAGCCCTTACCCTGTCATAACGCCATACTATCTCGATTGTATCTAGAATCATGAATATCGAAAACATAAGTTTATATTAGATTAAGAATTCATGTTGTCAAAGCTTTGTAATTACTAGATTGTAGATTGTTGTAGGGGATTATTACACTGAGACCTGAAAGATCTATTGTGCCCCTGGAGCCGTCTAAGTGCCTGTCGGCCTCCAAGCAGTGTTCTCTAGCTATAGACAACACTGCCCATCACTGGACAGTGAGTTATAGAGACTCCTAGGAAGAGAAAATCTAAGGGCAGCATGCTGGATTCGAGCCCTGGACCTCCGCGTTGCTGGTCCAGCCCCTACCACTGAGCTAATCCCTTCCTTCTCCCTTGGCTTGGGCCAATTTAGGGAGGAGACCCTAGTTTGTGAACTGTTCTGACAAAGTGCATGAAGGCTGAGCTATGGTAACGCATGAGGTCGCTACTCTCCAAGTAACTGCATGTAACAGACACATTTTACTAACTCGCTGAAGATGGCATGTAAAATCTATATATATAAAAATTCAGCATCCGTATGTTTGTGGCCCCAAAACTCGAAAAGAAGTCGATGGATTGATTTGAAATTTTTACAAACGTTGCATTTCTATACAAGGGTTTTTATATATACTTTTTACTCCGATGTTTCCACGGAAACAGTAAACTGCAAGCGTTTCACGAGGTTGGCAGAAATAGACTCAGACGCGTTGCGATGGTGGCGCGCTATCTGAACCTTTTTCTCAACTACTTATAAGTACCTCTATTCCGAATTCCCACGGAAACGGAAAATTCCGAGCTAAAATCTGTTCAAACGGCCATATTGCGTTAGCACTTGCTTCTTCAGGTATTGCTGCTAAGTTGATGGAAGGAGGAGAGCAGTGCATTCAGCTCTTAAACTGTCACTAACCATGCACTTCATTGAAAACCCAACAAGCAACATTTCTAAAACATCAGGAATGGGAAAGGTTTTTTGGGCGTGCAAAATCATTGTATGGGATGAGTGTACAATGGCTCATAAGAAGTCATTGGAAGCATTAGACCATACTTTGGAAGACTTGCGAAATAATCAGGTTCCATTTGGTGTAACATTGTTGTTACTATCCGGTTGTGACTTCAGCAAACGCTTCCAGTGATACCTCGCTCGACACCAGCTGAAGAATTGCATGCCTGCTTGAAATATTCAATTCTTTGGAGCACAGTAAAAACAAATTAATTTAACAACGAATATGAGAGTTCAACTTCAAAACAATCCAACAGCAGCCATAATTTTAAGACAACTACTCGAACTCGGTAACGGCTCTGTTCCTACAAGACCAGAAACGGGAAAAATCACCTTCCCATCTAATTTCTGCAACAGTGTACATTCAAAAGAAGAATTAGTAGACAAGGTATTCCATAGCATCGAAACAAATTATCAAAATCACGCTTGGTTAAGAGGAAGAGCCATTCTAGCGGCTAAAAATTTCGACGTACTCGATAAAAATAACATCATTCTAAACAAAATTGCAGGTGAAGCAGTGACACACAAATCTATTGACGAGTAGTGAATTTTCCAACGGAATTTCTTTATTCACTTGATGTTCCCGGATTACCGCCACACATTCTAAATTTGAAAATTGGAGTGCCAATTATATTACTCTGAAACATAAATCAGCCAAGTTATGCAATGGTACAGCATTAGCAGTTAAAAAATTGATGAATAATCTAATTGAAGCAACAATTCTTATTGAACCTCTTAAAGGTGAAGACATACTACTTCCACGAATACCACTCATTCCGACAGATATGCCGTTCGAGTTCAAACGACTTCAATTTCCAATACGCCTTGCGATCGCAATGACTATCAATAAAGCGCAAGGACAATCTTTGCAAGTGTGTGGTTTAAATTTAGAAAATTAGTGCTTCTCTCATTGGCAATTATATGTCGCATGCTCCAAAGTTGGTAAACCGTCTGATCTTTATGTTTACACAGAAAACGGACAAACAAAAAATGTAGTCCATTCACTAGCTTTACAATAAAAAAAAAAAGACTTTCAGTTAAAAACATTTTTTCTTTCTTTCCTTTCAGGGATTAAATTGAACGACGTGTTTCTTGTTGAATCTATGTTAACTGTATTACTTTTGTTTACTTTCCTAAAAATAAGACTGAGCCACAGCGAAGCGTGGCCTGGGTTAGCTAGTAATTAGATTTTCATTATAGAATCTATAATGAAACATTATTTACAAGTCCTTTCTGATGCGCAACTATTTCCTGTGTAGCATTTAGAAAACCAATAGCGACTAAAAATCGAATATGTTACATAAACATGACACTCTATTACTGCATATCTCAATGCGTATAGAAACTATTAATACTATGATATCTAGAGTTGTGATTAGCTCAATGGTACGCCCACTGAACCATAGAAGTCTTGGGCTCAACTGGAAGCCGGCAGTTCACTGAGAAGGCTCCGGGGGGGGGTTACCTTTATATCTTTCAGAAAATTCTGCATAAAAGAAAAAATATGTAAATAAAGATCATTCGCTACAAAACATTTTTTCGTATCCAAGGGCCATCAAAACAAGTATTTCCGGTAATAATTCAATTTCGAACTTGACACAATCGAAATACTTCATCTTACTAGAGAAAATACGAAAGTAAAAAATAAAATAAAAACAAAATGGTGTGTAACGTTCCTGCTTACATTTTTCATTAATTTATTTTATTTGTATATTCGAATTTAATTAATTGTTTTTTTTCATTTGACTAATTGATTTGTTTTATCAATAGCCATAAGTATAAATAAACATGTTATTTTGTTTTGAATACATTATAATAATTAATGCAGCCTTGAAAACATATTATATTCCATTGTTCTGATTTATTTAAATGATAGCAATACATTTGGTTCTACTATTGTTTTAATTTTATATATTTTATAAACAAGCATATTTTTCTGTTTTATATATAAACATTATATTTACACGCAAAATTTATTTTAGGGTTAATTTAGTAGAAAACTGTTTTTTAGGTATGACTTAAGGACTCACTCTGAAGTGACAAGAAATTTGTTCACTAAAATGATTCAGCATTTTCCAATTTATTTCCCACCTACAGTGAGTAATTGAGTATATTGAAATTGATTGGTAGTTTCTTAAATTGCATGTAAGATAAATGTGACAGGCAAATCGACGGTAAACTAGATTAGGTTGACAAATATATGCGATGGTAGGCAATGTACTTCAAACTTAACACAAAATCTTAAGCGGCGTTTACACGATCAATATTATTGTCAATACCAGTATTGACAATATTTCCATCAATACTCATACTAACCACTATCAATATTTCATTACTTTACACGATCAATATTATTGACAATACTAGTTACTATTTCTGCCACTAGGAGAGTGTATTTACGTGTTTATACTCCATCAGTCTAGTTGTTTTTTTGTTAACCTATAAAACATGAATAATCGTGATACAGCTTGCTTAGCCATTATTTTGGCGCTTGGCACTAAGCGTAAAGTGAAACGAAAACTGTGGATGAAGGAATGGTTAAAGAAGAGGGAACAATATTCACATTTAGTGCTTCTAAATGAAATAAGCGTCAGCGACACTGCTGATTTCATAAACTACTTCAGAATGGATGAACCTACCTTCAACGAATTGTTGAAGATGGTTGAACCATTTTTGAAAAAACAAAAAAATAATATGAGAGAAACCATAAGTGTTAAGGAAAGATTAGCCTTAACACTTAGATACCTCTATAACAATCATTCAAATGCAACTGGTGCACCTAACCTAACCTATAAGAATAGTATCGCTTTTTTTTTTTTACCGGTAAGTTGCAACGTTGGATAAAACTATTGAACTGACTAATAGCGGAAATATTGGCCCCGCCCCTAAACCAATAATATTGTCGATATCCCCTCCAATTCTCAGTATTGATAGAAAATCTGAATTTCATCAATACTCTTGTCAATACCGACCATCAATACTTTTTTAACACTTTACACGATCAATATTATTGTCAATACTCTAAAGTATTGTCAATACTATTGATCGTGTAAACGCCGCTTTAAGATGTTGCGCACATCGCATCATAAAACGAAATATTCTAAGAAATATTATGCAGTTTTTTTTTTTTATGCTCAAGTTGTTTTGTTGAGCGTAGGATCAGTATCCAGATTTAAATTTAATATTATCATACAGTTCAAAATATATATATTATATATTTAATATAAGTTTTAAAATGAATAAATAATTTTCATTTGAAATATATATTCTAAAGAAAGATGCTTTCAAACTAACTTTCATTAAAGTTTGTTGACATGCTCTGACAAGCGGACCAGTATGCTCTTGTGACTGACTCCCCAGCCTTTTTACTGTTGTCTTTCTTGTACTTCACCACAGTATGTGTATGTTTTTGCAATGAAAAGCAACTAATCCCTTTTATGTTAATTAATAAGCTAAATTAAATAATATATATCTATTTAATGTTGTCATTTTAATTTCAATTCAATTATAAATCAAGTTATTAAATTCTTGTATTGTATATAAAAATATATTGTGTCACATTTCAACCTTACATTAATATATGATTATCTTATTCCTGATAAGAATTATGTGTTCCAGAATTAATTGCTTTTCATTAAATCTTCTTCCACATTAACAAAGTAATTATATAATTTTCTATTTAACTTTCTGTACAGTAGTAGCTGCCATTTTCTAAGTGTCATCCATAAAGCTAGGTAATACTGATTCCCATCCAGTTGAATACCATCTGTGGAAAAATTTATCAGCAAAAGTGTAAAGCATAAAGTCTCTTTGTTTCGTTATACTGATCTGGATCTTATTTGCAACCTAGTTTTTTATTCTGTATAACTATTTTTTTTCGAACTAAACCAAATTTAGTATCTATATCTATACATGGTTTTTCTGTGACATGATGTTGCTATCGCAGGTAATAATGACACATTTCAAACGCATGAAAGAAAAAATTCTAATGAACTGTGATTGAATTTTCTTTCTTTCTAAAGGTTATTTAATAATTTGTAATGTTTTGCCATTATCTTAAAAAAATCACGCTTAAAATCATAGAGTGACTAAAAAAAAAAAAAAAAAAAATTAAAGAAAAACGAAAGTTATTTATTTGATAAGTGAGTAAAGTACCATGGAGCATGTAGAATTATTTAATAAACTCGCCCATGGTAGGGTACTATCATGAAAAAGAATTTATTAAAGTACACCTAATTTCAGAAATATTTTCCGTGATAGCCGGCTTCTTTTTGTGATCATCGACCGGTTTCGGGCGTCCGCCCATCATCAGGATGCTTTTTGTCAAACAGTGTCATAACATAAATTAGCACAAGCAAATTTAGTTGCTCTGTTTAATTTACACTCTATGTGTATCAACTAAATTATGGTCGCCGGATGGGCGAACGCCCGAAACCGGTGATGACCACAAAAAGTAGTTGGCCATCGCGGAAAATATCGCTGATGGCTTCCAGCTCCGCGGAACCAACTACAAAAACACCTAATTCCATTTTGAATTTGTAAAAATAATTTCTTCGCTTTCAATACAGAAGAGCAAAGATTCTAATTCATAGTTTCGTTTAATGTAGTACATTTATGGAGCCAGTCTTCAGCGTAACTAAGGGTTAGATGTTAGTTGCACGCATCAACTACTTCACCAACATTTGAAGTAAACTTAGGGGTTTCACATTTCAAGATTGTCTAAACTTGAGAAAAAAAAAAAAATGAAAAATTTGTTTACATAATTTAGACTAAGATGATATAAATATATAAATATAAATCTTCATGGCTCTTAAAATAAAGAAAAGTGAATCCTTTTAAATTAAATATTTTGTTAGGTGAATAACACTTTTATTGGCATAGTTTTCCTTTTTTTATTTCTGTTTACTGTTCTTGGTTCCATGTCGAGGTAACATACTCGAGTTCAGTTTTAGCAACTGAACGAGAGTAGTTATAAAAGGACTTTACTCTCTCGTTCAGCTAGGACTATTTAAAAAAAGGCTATAAAAGTGACATAATATTTATGACCAATTATACAATATTGTGTTATACATATTAAAAGCTTTACTGGAATTAGAAAATTTAAAATTAAAATTCTGCTAATTTGTAGCGAGACTTAAAAGAAAAATTAATTTCTGAGTTTTTTTTAGCATTTTCTCAAAAAAGGCTCCATCAAGTATGTCTAAACTTTAATACTGATTTTGGAAAAGCTTTAGTTGATTCTTGACGAAAAGTGTCAACATTATAAATTGATTTTAAAATTTTTTAAACAGTTTTATTAAAGAAGTTGTAGTCACGTTAATGTTATTAATACGAGTGTGTTTCAACTATTCCCCCTAAACCTTAAAATTTGTTTAAAAGTATTTGTTGACCGTACATGGAATTACGTTATGAAGAAATTTGGTGAGGATTGGTCAAGAAAGAGACACTCACTAAATTATGCCATCATTTCGACAGATTTTCCTGTTTTTATCAAAGCTTTAATATTTATAGATTGTCGTGAAAATGTGAGAAAGAAGTTTTAAGAAAATGATTTTCTGTATATAATTTAAAACAAGAAACTAGTAATTTTTAATTTCGAGGGTTGCATTTAATTTCGAAAAATGCAACCCTCGTACGTTTAGACGGTGATAATAAACTCCTTATGCTGGCATATGCGGACGACATAGTTATTTTTGCGAACTCCATAATAGATATTAATGAAAAACTGAATATACTGGAGGAATACTGTAAGCTTAATGAACTTACTGTTAACACTGCTAAAATTAAAATTTTATATTTTTCAAAATCTACCCGTCCAAAAAAATTTAAAAGGATCAACATCCAATCGAAATAGTTCAATCATTTCATTATCTTGGCATTCCACTCTCCTCTACTGGAAAATTCTATCAAGCCTCCAAGCACTTTGTGTCTATGGGGAAACTGGCCACTAACAAAGTTTAAAAATATTTTAATAAACGAAACAGCCACCCAACATAACTCAAGGTTAAAATTATTAAATTCAATAATAAAACCTACTATGCTGTATACGTGCGAAATCTGGGCATATCGATATTTAGACGAATTGGAAAGAGTTCAGCTTCAATGTATAAAAAGTCTGTATAATCTACCTAAAACAACACCTAATTCATTTGTCCGTATGGAATACGGAATCACACCAATCAAAGTAACCGTACTGAAAGCCATAATTTCTTTTATAATCAATTTACTAGAAATGGATAACTCCCGTTTACCCCGCATCTGTTACAACACTTTATACTTGAATAATGCTATATCTACTAAAAAATTTGGATTAATATACTATCTGGAAAAATCGTTAGAATCAATCAATAGTTTGGACACCTTTATAACACAAGACCCGCTGATCATTAGAAAAGAAAAAAATAATATAATAAATAAATTTACTAATAAACTCCATAGCGAAGATGTCGAAAATATTCTAAATAGTAAATACAATAATTTATTTAGGCTTGTTTCAAATTTTGGAGTGGGAGAATTGTATTTAGAAATGAATTGCAAAATAAAGAAAATAAGAGTGATTTCACAGCTTCGCCTTTCAAATGTAAACAATGCCAGGCTACATATTAATAATTCTTTTTATATGTTTGATTCTGATAACGTTTGCTTGTTATGTAATTTAAAATCGCCAGATAATTTGTTTCACTTCCTGTTCCACTGTCAAGCCCTAAATCCAATCAGATCTTTCTTTTTAAATCAATATTGCTCTCCAGGTATTTCAGATAAAGATAATTTCGAACAACTTTTTACCATTGACTCAATTCAACAGATAAACAATATCTATAATTTCTGTAATCAGTCTGTTAAAATAAGAAGTTTTGAACTTTCAGAATTTTAGAAGTTAGTTGTTCTGTTTTCTTGATTTTTTCGTTTCTTTTATTTCTTGTAAAAGTTACATTTGTATTTTATTTTTTATATTCGTTAATTGTTTTTTGTAATTGTATATATATATATATATATTGTAAACAAGACAAACTCCCTGCCAAGGGAATGAAATGTATTCTTTATGCAGACACAAATAAATAATAATAAATAATTTTTAATTTTCTTTTTTTTTTATGTTTCTGCGATCCAACAAATGTATATGTTTAAAAAAAAATTTTTCTCCACATCTTCACGACTATCTATAAATATTAAAGCCTTGATAAAGATAGGAAACTCTGTCGAAACGTTGGCAAAATTAAATGTTTCATTCTTGACCGATCCTCACCAAATTTCTTCATAACATAAAATTTGTTTAATTAAAAATTGGCAATATTTTTTTATTTATTTTTTTTTTATTTATTTGAAATTTACAATAGCATATTTTATTTTAATCCTTAAAAATTATTGGTATAAATGTAGCCAATAAGATTTTAGTAAAATCATTGTCACATTAATTAGCTGTTATAGAATAGATATATTTAAATGAAGTAGGTTTGAAAATGGATGGGACGATATAAAAAAAAAAAATAACTAAAATTTTCAAAAAATATATATTCCAATCAGAGTGTTCAGATTCACTTACTTATTTCCATTTACTCATCAAAGTGGGGCCGATGGCACTCGTATATATCAAATTGTATGTTAAAAAAACTGAATTCAGGTAGGGAAAAAAAAAAAAATCAAATGACACTTGTTTCCCCAGTTTATTAAATACCTCTGTTAATGAAGATAGCTGGTTGGTTTTTAAACATTAAACAACATATTCAAGATGAATACAAATTAATTTTTTTCACATTAAATGTACAGCTGGTTGTACAGCCATATCTCCACGTCATTCGTCATCTGTTTTTATTTACTTGGCCATTCCTTTGTTCACTATTTTATCTTTTACAAAAGTGAAATGAAAATAATAAGTTTGGAAAACACTTGAGCTACCAGGATGAGACCGCGTCAATGGTTTGCTAGAAACCGTCGTTTCGCTCTTGTTGCAATGAGTTTGTTCCATTAGTTTTCAAGGTGTAACGATCCTAAAGAGGCTCATTGCAATATCGGCGAAACATCGGTTTCTGGCTAACCACTGACGCCATCGCAGCCCGGATACTCAAATGTTTTTCATGGAAATGGCGCGGAAAAGTAAAAAATATCAGAAGAATTTTGTTCATGTAATAGAATCTGAAAAGAGGAATCCAAAGCAGAGAGAGTGACAGGATCACTCTCTAGTTTAGGCCAGACTAAAGTAGGAGAAACTGTAAAAAATACAACTGTGTCAGCCATAGGAGGGAGTCTACCGACATTCTTGCAACAGAATTCACACAGCAGTCAGAGCGCATCAACAACCTTTCTCTCTCACACCCTAAATCTCTCACTACATTTTATATATTCTAGTGTAAAGTTCAGGCAATTTGTGCTACTTTTCTATTATTCAGCTTTACTTCTAAATTATTTATCTAGTTAATCTAACTTCTCTCCTTCTCAAACCCATTATATTCACAATAAGTAAGAATCTAATAAATTTGAAATAAATTGCATATTTAAATGAAGTATGTTTTCTTACTTCTTTCTCTTTTTGTCACAAATGTAAGAGAAAGTAATAGAGGCTCTTCGGCGTAAAAAAAACTATCACGAACATGTCAAATTTTTAAAATCGTTTCTTCAACGGTAACATGTTAGTTTTGTTACTACAATTCGTTTTACTATTCTTAAAACGAAAAATTATTTATTTATTAATTTTTTTTTCTTTTTTACAGCGTTGATATTTGTTTTAAATTTTCTTATTGTCTTATAAGAATTATTATGGTTATATGCAATTTTCGCGATTATGTTTTCACCCGCAAATACAAGATTTGAGATTCCATAAACATTTAGCCGCACGAAGCAACAACACATTGTTGCTTTGGTATTCAAAGCTACACTATCCTATAAGAAGCTTATTGCAATATGGGCAAAATGTCGGTTTTTAAACAACTAAGCGGTCTCGACCTGAAATAGTGATATTACTAGCGGCCTCAACCTGAATAATGCCGCATTAATTAAAAGGTTTATAAAGAAATAAATCTTGTCTGAATTGTTTAAACATATAACAAAATATATATATTCTAGTTTCATTAATAATTATTAACAATCAATTTACATTTTATTATTTTCTGTATATTATTCTTCTAAATTTATGAATTCAACAATCAAAATATTGTTATTAATTGTAATAAAATACCATCTATTATATCGTTATGGAGCATGTAGAACTATTTAATAAACTCGCCCATGGTAGGGTACTATCATGGAAAAACAAATTATTAAAGTACACCTAATTTCAGAAATATTTTCCGTGATAGCCGGCTTCTTTTTGTGATCATCGACCGGTTTCGGGCGTCCGCCCATCATCAGGATGCTTTTTGTCAAACAGTGTCATAACATAAATTAGCACAAGCAAATTTAGTTGCTCTGTTTAATTTACACTCTATGTGTATCAACTAAATTATGGTCGCCGGATGGGCGAACGCCCGAAACCGGTGATGACCACAAAAAGTAGCTGGCCATCGCGGAAAATATCGCTGATGGCTTCCAGCTCCGCGGAACCAACTACAAAAACACCTAATTTCATTTTGAATTTGCAAAAATAATTTCTTCGCTTTCAATACAGAAGAGAAAGATTCTAATTCATAGTTTCGTTTTATGTAGTACATTTATGGAGCCAGTCTTCGGCGCGACTAAGGGTTAGATGTTAGTTGCACGCATCAACTACTTCACCAAAATTTGAAGTAAACTTAGGGGTTTCACATTTCAAGATTGTCTAAACTTGAGAAAAAAAAAAAAATGAAAAATTTGTTTACATAATTTAGACTAAGATGATATAAATATATAAATATAAATGTTCATGGCTCTTAAAATAAAGAAAAGTGAATCCTTTTAAATTAAATATTTTGTTAGGTGAATAACACTTTTATTGGCATAGTTTTCCTTTTTTTATTTCTGTTTACTGTTCTTGGTTTCATGTCATTTCTCTGGTTTTATGATCCCCATTTAAATATATATTTCGTACTCTTTATAAACTCTCGTCTTTATATGGTTTTATTGCATTTTTATGACTCTGTTCAACTTGTTGTTTGCAAAAATCTTTTCTACCATAGAATAGGATGTGATTAATTAAGTGAAATATTTTTTTTTTAGAATATAATAATTATTTTTTTTAAATATCATTTTATTATGATTTAAAAATATGATGATATGAATATTACTCTTATGAAAATATGATTTAACACCATAGTCCTAAAATAAATAATTCTGGAGATATATAATGTTAGATCTGAGTAAACAGGTTCTAATTGTTAACGAATTTGGAGACAATGCATTGTATATCACTTCTGGAAAATTCCGGTTTGTTCAGAGAAATAGAAACTAATCGGAAGTTCACAGTTTTAACAAACAACTTTCTTTAAAATTTGCAAGCTTTAGTAATGTTTAATGCTGTAATATTGCACCCTTATAATATGCTTTACAGCGATTTTGTAGTTGGAAAGAAATTTTCTCTTTAAGACTAGCCACTTCTTCAGGGATCTCAGCGCCCTTGCGAATATACCAACAGTAACTTCATTCGCACTGATACCTCCCATATTGTACATATACGGCGTTCAAGAGATCTAGAGATGATAGCATACATTAAAATTTTACTAAACCAGCCTAGACTTAACTCATTCACACCAATAAATACTTTCACACTTCACATATTATATCGTAGATATAAATTCTGTAAAGTTGAAGTACTGAGTTTCTATCAATCAGCACCATCAACCATCAATTCCTTCTACTATTTCAATTATTTCAAAATATCCCTGCAATAAAACATTTCAGAAGAAATGAAATCTCTCTGATTGACGCTTAATGAACGTAAGTAAGCGTTCATTGATGATTATTAAAGACCTAGTTTAATAACTTAGGATTTTTGTCTTAAACTTTTTGTCTTAAAAACTATTTCCTATTCACGCTGGCGTTCCACAAGGAAGCATAATTGCTCCCCTTCTTTACACAGTATATACTGTTGACCTCCCACTGCATTCTAATACTGATGGCTGACGAAAGGCCATCCTATCCCCTTATAATGATATCTTCATGTCAACTCGCCAACTTCTATCTCATCTCAACATCCTCGAACCCTGGCCCCGAAAGTGGAGCATCAAGGTGAATCAACTAAAATATAATTACATAGTCTTCACATTAAAGCGAAAAACCCTTCCTCCTATATATTTAAACCATATTCCTTTACCTCACGTCACAAAAGTTCGTTACCTTGGTCTCAGTCTTGACAAGCGCCAAACTTCGAATCCCCATACTCGACTAAAAAGAACTGGACTGAATAACAAATACAAAATACTGAAAAAACTTCTAGACAAACATCAGAGACATTTTCCGTAGTAGCCTGCTCCATTTTGTGGTCTTGTGTGCCTCAGGCCTTCAACATACGCACACATTATTCAGGAGTGTGTAAACTAAGTTTGCTCTATGCAAGTCTGTGATGTCACACTGTCTGAAAAACGCATCCTGAAGATGGGCGAACGCCCGAAACTGGTCGATGACCACAAAATGAAGCAGGCTACCACGGAAAATGTCTCTGATGCTTTCCAGCTCTGCAGAACTAACCACCACAACAACTACTAGACAAACGTTCGAAACTTACATTACAGAATAAACGAAAACTATATTATTCTCTATTATCTTCTATTTGGACTTACCGAATCGAATTATATGGGACAGCCAGACATTCAAATCTTTATCGCATTCAATCCCTTCGCACCATAGTCAATCCTACCTTCTACGTTTCCAATCACATCATCCATATCGGCCTTAAAATTCCCTTCGTTTTTGCGATAGCCAAACCCCGTTATCTAAAGTTCCATTCCCAACTATCTTCTCATTCAAATACACTTATCCAAGCATTCTCAACCACAACTGTCCATTCTAACCCATCACGATGACTGAAGCGTCGATGGCCTCGCGATCATCTGTTTACGTAATGGGCTGTCTTGTCTCAGTTGTGAGACATCCTTTATGGTTTATTACGGCTGCCATCGTTGGATTGCAGTCGTTCACGTAGATCAGGTCTTGTGTGCCGCAGCCTGCAGCATTATTCACACGTTATCTGTTTTACTTACTGCATGTAACATTATGCAGTTGTAAAAATCAATAAAAATGTAAAAAAAAAACTTTTTGGAAACCCATAATACAAAATTATATAGATTGATATCATAGTAAATCATGATAATAAAGTTTGAGAGAACTTTGTTACAGATGAGGCACCAAAAAAGGGATGTAGTGCAACTAGCAGTTAGTGCTTCTGATGAACTTGGACTTCAAGTCCAGGGGAAGGAAGTACAGAAGAACTTTTTTTCTTTTTGTTCTTCTTCTACTGGATACCATTATTGCATTGATTGTGCATTTGACATGAGTACACTTTCATAAAGGATTTGAGTTTTCTTAATTTTGAAACTACTCGATCGTCGAGGTTACTCCTTCAAGGAATGTTTAGTAAAGAGATTAATTGCAATAAAAAAAAGAAGAAAAAAATGTACAAGTACTTCTCAGATCATTGAACTTTAATAATAGGATAAAGCCGGTAATAGACTTTGAAAGGCATTGTGTGAAGAAAATCTTTAACTCTGAGTAAAGCAGCATCTTATTGGTTTCATTCATTCCATTCCTTTACATTTATTTTCCTTTTTAACCTCTTTCACTATCACTCTTCAACTACTATCCACTTTCGCTTTTAATACTCATCTTCTCTTTGTTCATTATAATTTTTTCTCTTATTGTTCAGAGAAAAGTAAAATATAAAATCAATAGAACAAAATTAATGCAAAGTGGAATCAAGGTAAAGTAATTACTATTTTTATTCTCCAACTGCGATTATTTGCGTAAAAGCAGGCGGATAGTAAACATCATTGTACTACACATTTTTTTTTTAATATTGATGTAATAATTAAATAAAATTTGGTGCCAAACCGGTGTGATGACTTATAATAAGCAACAACGTTTTTTGAACTGCAATACGAGATAGCTGGTTCACCCGGGGCAATAAGCTCCCGGGGGCAAGCCGGAGGTATTAGACCTCAGTCACTATTCTATTCTAATGTAACAACGCTGCCTTCCAATCCCTGTTGCCAATTTCGCACCCGATAAGTTCTTATTTCTACCACCCTGGAGTAGTAATGTGTTTAGGGAACAATTCTCTCCAACAGATTTAATTATTAATATACTTTATTAATCTATCACAGTCGATTAGTCTATACCATTGCCCTCCACCCACAGTTTGTTCTCGTTGAATAATCTCTCGCCAAGTTGCTAATTTCTCGTTTCTCGTTCACTCTGTCTTTAAATGTCCTTAGTATAAAATTATTTCAAGGTAGTAGATTCAGAATTCCCTGTCAGATCAATTTATAGTAGCTTGCGGCCTCAGGCAGGGCGATCCAGTATAATTCAACATGGCTGTGGAGTGCGCCGTAAGAGGTATTAGAACCAGTCCCGGAGGACATATCTTGAATAGAATGACCCAGCATCTTGCGTATGCGGATGATGTTTTGCCACAGGACGTACAATAGGATCGTTAGCTGGTATGCTCCAAGAATTTGAGGGCTCAGCGAAGAAGCTTGGTTTGTCGATGAATGAAAAAAAGACAAAACTTGAAAACTACGAGGAACCAAGCAACAAATCCAGCAAATGTACAATTGTTGGGGCACATCTTTCCGGGAACTGACGCATTTAAATATTTGGAAGCAGTCGTGACACAAAAAAATGAAATTGAAGATGAAATAAAATCTAGGATTGCGTCAGGCAACAGATGTTTATTTGCACTGTCTAAAGCTCTCCGCTTTAAGATGTTGTCATGGGATGCCAAAATAGTGCTGTATCAGACAATCATAGAGCCTGTAGTCACATACCTGGGTCTTGACCAAAACTTCGAAGAATGTACTAGGGGTTTGGGAGCACAAGGTACTGAGAAAGCTGTTTGGGGCCAAGATGGTGGATGGACAGTGGCGCACTAGAACGAATGTAGAATTCTACCAGCTCTACAAAAATGAGAATATAGTGGCCAGTGTAAAACAGGCTCGTTTGAGGTGGTTGGGGCACGATGAGAGGATGGAGGAAGAGCGGCTTCCGAAAAGAGTCCCATGTGGGAACCCAGGAGGAGCAAGAAAGAACGGTAGGCCGCGTAAGAGGTGGATCAACAATGTCCAAGAAGACCTCACGGAATTGGGTGTGAGAAGATGGAGAAGAGTGGCAACGGACAGAGACGAGTGGAAGAAAGTTGTTGATGAAGCCCTGGTCCATTTTGGACTGTAGTGCCAGTGCAGTAGTAGTAGTAGTATAAAATATACATTAGTATTTTAATCAAAATGCTGTACATGTCGTTGATTGGTTTTGTATATTTCTTTTCTTACTTTATTGCTACTTACCTACCAAAAATTACATAAATAACGATAATTAAACCCAGTACCATACCAACTCCAATCAATCCACCTGTCTTGGCTGAACTGACTAATTCGAAGCAAAATAACCCAAATTGATGATACTCTTTAATTAAAGGTACTTTTATGATAAAAAGGTACTTTGATGATACTTGTTATGATAAAAATCTTTAATTAAAATTAAATAAAAGGTAATGTAAAATAATGTTTTTTTTTGTAAATAATGATTTTGTTTGTATAGTAATTATAATCCCCCCTGTGGATGGGGGCCTAGAATACATCCTGTAATCCCATAATGGTCCTGCTTGTCGTAAAAGGCGACTAAAAGGGCACACACTAACAAGTACACACACCCATATCTTACAGACTACATATACACTACATACACCCTACACAAATCACTAAGGCATATACCATACACAACTTAGGGTTACCGCCCCTGAGGTCAGGTCCCGAAAGGGGAGCAAGTCTGGAGGCTCCAAGGAGGCAGCCCCTCCACCAGACTCGGACGCTGTGGGCCAATCACCCACACGTCTTAAAAAAAGTCGATTACGAAACCTCAAAGAGAAAATCAAAATACCGGATTGATTAATGGCAATAGACCTTGGAAACGTCACATTGAGCTTAAAATAGGATTTTGGAACATTTTATCCCTCTATAGACTAGGAGGACTTCAGGCCCTCCTTAACGAAGTTGACCGTTATAATATAGACCTGGCTGCTATCCAGGAAATTCGTTGGATTGGTCAAGGACTTTTAGAAAAAAAACACCACACCATTTATTACAGCTGCCACGAGAAAAATCACGTTTATGGGACTGGATTTGTAGTGAGATCAAGAATGAGAGAGTTGGTCATTGGATTTACTCCTGTAAACCCCCGTATCTGTAAGCTACGAGTCAAAGGTAAATTCTTCAATTATAGCCTGTTTAGCTGCTATGCCCCAACCGAAGCTTCCAGCGAAGATGAAAAGGACGAGTTTTACGAGAATCTTGAGAAAGCACTTGATGACAGTCCAAGAAGCGACATAAAAATACTCCTTGGCGATTTTAATGCTAAGATAGGAAAAGAGGATCACTACAGACCTACCATTGGCCTACACAGCTTGCACGAAGAAAGTAATGACAATGGTCACAGACTGATTAACTTCGCTGCCTCGTGCGGCCTAGTCATAGGAAGTACTTGCTTCCCAGGCAAAAAAATACATAAAGCTACATGGAGGTCACCAGATGGAAACACTCTCAACCAAATTGATCATCTGCTGATTAGTGCACGCCATAGATCCAATCTGCTAAGCATGAGATCATATAGGGGGGCTAACGTAGACTCAGACCACTACCTAGCCATAGCCAAAATAAGAGCTAGGATATCTCGGACAAGAAACGTAAGACCAGACAGAGTAATGAGATTTAATATCAATAAACTGAAAGATAACGAGGTGTTACCGGTCTACCAACAGCGACTAAGCCGGCACCTAACTGAAGCCCTGGTTGGAATTGAGGACCCCATTGAGAAGACCTGGGAGGGCTGCCAGCGGGCCATAGCCGAGACTGCAAGGGAAGTCCTGGGACCACAGGCGCGTTATGGAAGGTCACCGTGGTTTGACGAGGAGTGCAAAGCAGCAACAGATGCCAAAAATGTAGCCTACAAGAACATGATTAATAAAAGAACCACCAGGAGAGCAACGGAAGAATATAAGGAAAAAAGGAGGATAGAAAAAAGGATACACAAGAAGAAAAAGAAGTTGTGGGAAAACAAAGAGTTAGAGGAAATAGAGACGCACAGAAATATAAATGAGAGCAGGCTGTTCTACCAGAAAGTAAATAAAGGAAGGGCCCCCTTTAAACCAAGGGTAACTGCGGTTAATGAAGAGAATGGAGCATTGCTATCCAAGAAAGATGAAATAATGCATAGATGGGCACGCCACTTTGACCGCCTATTGAACAGCGAGCCGCATGAAGAGGATGAGGGCATTTTAACTAACTGCAGCAGAGAGCATGAAGAAGACATGTTGAACCCCCAGATTTTGATGACTTGGTGGATGCAATCTCCAGAATGAAGAATAATAAAGCCCCTGGAGTCGACAGCTTGCCAGCAGAGCTGTACAAATATGCAGGGGATGAATTTTATAAGACAATGCACAATCTAATTATGTCCATTTGGGAGCTTGAATCGATGCCGAGCCAATGGAGGAGAGCTATCATCTGCCCAATCCATAAAAAAGGAGACCAGCTGCAATGTGAAAACTATAGGGGTATTACCCTGTTATCATGTGCCTACAAAATCCTCTCAAATATCCTCTTCAATAAACTTACACCCTATGCCAATCGAGAAATAGGAAAATATCAGGCGGGCTTTAGGAAAAACAAGTCCACAATAGACCAGATATTCTCCCTCCGCATAATCCTGGAAAAAGGCATGGAATATAAAGTGCCCACTCAACACCTTTTCCTTGATTTTAAATGTGCTTATGACAGCGTCCTTCGCCCAAGACTGTACCAGGCCATGGAGGAAATGAGTATACCACCTAAACTCATTAGGTTGGTAAAAATGACGATGGCGGAAGCCTCAGGAGTGGTCCGTATTCAGTCTGAAATATCCCCTGAATTTCAGACAAGTAAAGGGCTAAGGCAAGGTGACGCTCTCGCCTGTCTCTTATTCAACCTGGCCCTAGAGAAAGTAATCAGGGATTCCGGTATTCAGACCTCAGGGACCATATATAATAAATCCGTCCAAATACTGGCCTACGCGGACGACGTAGATATTATTGCGCGTACAGTCCCTATGTTACAGAATGCCTTCCTTGCATTCAAAAAAGCAACATCTTCCATGGGTCTTGTCCTAAATCAGGATAAGACAAAATATATGTATGTTGGAGGTGGCAATGGTCCCCCAGGAAACAGTATTCAGATTGGTCCTTTTACTTTTCAAAGGGTACAAGAATTTACCTACCTTGGTTCCCAGGTCACCTCCACTAATAATGTTTCGACGGAGATCAGCAGAAGAATTATGGCTGCGAACAGATGTTATTTTGGCCTGGTAAAATACATGAAGAGCAGCCTGATCTCCAGGAGAACGAAAATCAGGCTGTATAAAACCCTCGTCCGCCCAGTAATGATGTACGCTTCCCAAGCTTGGATTATTTCCAAAAACGATGAAAAGAAACTCCTTGTATTTGAAAGAAAAATACTCAGGCGCATTTTTGGCGCAGTGAGGGAAGGGGATACATGGAGAAGGCGAAAAAACAAGGAGTTATGTGAATTGTATGCGGAAGCGGACGTCGTACACACTATTCGACTATCCAGGCTGAGCTGGGCTGGCCATGTG
>JAAEAF010002038.1:0-57697 GCA_011037195.1 Triatoma infestans
CATCGACTTAGCTTCAGGGTTCCACCAAGTTGAAATGGACCCCGAATCAGTTCCCAAGACCGCATTCTCTACTGAGACCGGACATTACGAATTTTTACGCATGCCCTTCGGACTTAAGAACGCATCCCCCACTTTTCAAAGGGCAATGAATTCCATCTTTTCTAGACTCCCTAACGTACTTGTATACATGGAGGACATTATCATTTTCTCAGACAGCCTGGACGAGCATATAAAACACCTCAAGGCGGTTTTTGACAAACTGAGACAACATAATTTAACCATTCAACTTGACAAGACAGAATTCTCCAAACGAGAACTTCTCTTTCTCGGACACATCATCTCCGACAAAGGCATACAACCTAACCAGGCCAAACTAGACGCTATTGGCAAGTTCCCACTTCCTAAGACACAAAAACAAATCAAGCAATTCCTCGGTCTCACGGGCTACTACAGGAAGATGATTAAGAATTACGCCAAGATAGCCAGACCTTTGACACTCTCACTACGAAAGGACAGAGACATAGTAATTGACGACAGCTACAGACAAGCCTTTGACACTTTAAAATCCCTTCTGCAAAACAGTCCCATCCTACAACTGCCCAACTTTGAGAAACCATTTATCCTCACCATGGACGCCTCCAATTACGCATAGGAGCAGTCCTATCCCAGAACATTGACGGAAAAGACCTCCCTATTTCCTTTGCTTCCCGCACTTTAAACAAACAGGAAGAGAATTACTCCACAATAGAAAAAGAGCTGTTAGCCATCGTTTGGGCGTGTAAACATTTTAGACCCTATATATACAGACGTAAATTTACCATACAGACTGACCATAGACCATTACAATGGCTACATAACTTGAAAGAACCGAACTCTAAACTAATCCGATGGAAACTACAACTGGCAGACTTCGACTTCGACGTCAAGTACGTACAAGGAAAAAGTTACGTAGAAGCAGACGCCCTATCACGAAATCCACCAGAAGAACAGAACGTAAATGCAGTAGAAACCTCTTCCCTAAGTCCAAATCCAGACGAAGTCCTAGACGAATTCCTCTCTGCCCCTTCGCCTGAGAATGCGACGACATCCTAGAAGACCTAGCCAGAGCCCTAAACATTACAGCCGAAAACGACAATGAAAACATTACAGCCGAAGACGACAATGAAAACATTACCGCTGAAGACGACAATGAAAGCCTACAAACTCAACACTCTCAAGAATCCTCTAACACCCAAGTTAAAATAATAGACGACAAAACCCGCTGTATTAACGTGGAAAAATTTCAAATTGTTCTGACCCGAGGCAACCCAGAGACGAAAATTCCAATCGACAGAACTTTTAACAAAACTCGGTACAACTGGTACACTAGGTACCCATACTCTAACGACATTGAAGAATACTGCCTAGAGTACTTACAACCTAACCACACATACGGCGTCCTATGCTCACCCCCTATCGAAAACTCAATTGACGAACAAATCTACGACCAAATCTTTGTCCACCTATCAGACATAGTAAAAGAAAAATTTCCTACTGTTAAACTCAAACGTTACTATACTAAAAGACTTGACGTAACTGACACCTCAGAACAGGAAGAAATAATCCTGAACCGACATGTAGGCAAAACCGCACATCGAGGTATTCATGAGGTTTACAACCACTTATCTCAGCGATACTACTGGCCAAAGATGTTAGAACTAATAACAAAGTCAGTTAACAATTGCGCCCTCTGCAAAGAGGTAAAATACGAGCGTAGACCGATACGACAAATTTATGAAATTACCCCTACTCCTTCCAAACCTTTCGAGAGACTACAAGGAGACATACTACACTACAACGGCAAGCAAATCTTTACACTCATAGACTGTTTTTCCAAAAAACTATACGAAAACTTTCTAAAATACAATAACATAGACACCCACTTTACTACCTCAAACCATTCAGACTCCAACGGACTAATAAACCGAGCCCATTCAACACTAATTGAAATCATGAACATAATAAAACACGGAAAAGACTACCCCCTCAATAAAATTCTAAGACTAGGACTAATAGCTTGCAATAATGCCATAGTTTCCAACTTAAAAATGACACCCAATGACATGACCTTTGGACTGCAAACGACCACGTACGCGCACGAGCTGATTTTAGAGCAAAAGGTCAAAGAATATCACGAAGACAGGGAATTGGTAGCTCGCGCTATTAAAGAAATTATCGAAAAAGAAAAAGAAACGCGGACAAACAGACTAAACCAGACCAGAGAAAATATAGAAATTCCGGAAGGCGAAGTTTACATACGTGACAAGCAATATGGCAAAGCCAAGCCAGAATTTAAAAGAGGGAACTATTCCCGAAAAACCAAATTAGTCACTACCCAAAGGAAATCCTTTAAGATACACCCTAACTTATTAAAAAGGCCAAGAAAATTCACACAGCAAACTGTCTCTGTTACAGACGCAGATGCAAGCAATGACTCACACATCCCACCTGCTGACAATGGGGAATCTAGCAATTATACACATATTACAACTGCTGACAATGGGGAATGTAGTCATCAGCACAGAGATAACTGACCTGACTCACGGACCTGGAATTTTGCCCATTGCACTTAACAAAGCTTACGTCATAGACAGATACTATACTTTCATTCATATCGCTGACATACAACTACTTGACATAGAGTTAGATAAGACTTTTAACGTTATCAGCACTATGAACTAACTCAACAAGACAAATCAAATAAAATCACTCTTTAAATATTATTACTACCTTCGTAATAAACTAGATCATTTAACCCTTAACAAATCCAGAACTAAACGTGGACTCATTAACGGCTTAGGTAAAGCCATATCTTGGCTAACCGGAAATATGGACAGCGACGACAAGGAACGGTACGACAAAGTTATAAACACAATCGAGCGTAACAGTTACCACCTCGAGAATAACCTAAAAAATCAGATGGCGGTAAACAAAAAGGTAATCGAAGAGTTCAATCATTGACATTCAGATTATCCGCAACGACAATGAAAAAATGCAAAACTTTTTCTCCACTCCGATAGTGACCCAAATTGAATTAAACCAACAGTTCAACTCCATTTTCTTTAATCTGGCCCTTTTTTTTTTTTTTTTTTTTTTTTTTTTTTTTTTTTTTTTTTTTTAGCGGGGGGCCAACGCACTGCGACCTTGAGCAGGTCTATTGTGCTATGCCCCCTGGGTGCCACAGGCTTGCCCATAGCACCCGAACGGATGCCCAATTGAACATGCGTTCTACAATATCTCCATCAGGTTGATGTCCCTGAGGAATCCTAATACCCTGACGGGCTCTAGAGAGGGTATATCCCCTCCTCCACCTGGTAGCTACCCAGGTTCCTGAACCTTCTCTGAGTGGCAGCCTCGCAGTCTGTTAGGAGATGTATTGGAGTTTCCTCCAACTCCCCACAGAATCTGCATGAGCTGTCACTTTCCAAGCCCAGCTTCGCCAGGTGTCCTCTAAGTCGGCAATGCCCCGTGAGGAAACCCGTAAGTACGCGGAGCTTGTTCTTACTCAATCCAATGCAGGACTCCGACCTCCGTTGGTTATAATTTCCCAAGCAGATCTTGGCCTGCCGCAACCTTGGGAGGGAGTACCAGAGTTGAGATCTCTTCGTCTCCTCTTCCTTCTTAAGTTCCTCTAACAGACACTGGTCGCTAATCCCACAAAAAGGTTCCGGCCCCAAAAGTGGTGTCATAGCGCCTATCTTGGCCAGGGCGTCGGCCGTCTCATTCCCTTCCATGCCAACATGCCCCGGCACCCACCAAAGTGCGACTTTGTTCCTACTGCCCAGATCGTTTAGTTTATCTAGGCATTCCCAAACCATTTTAGAGTTAATAACTGGTGCACCCAGAGCTCTGATGGCTGCTTGGCTATCGGAAAGGATTACAATCTCCCGATTCCTATATCCCCTATCGAGGTTAAATTGAACGCATCTTCCAATAGCGTATAACTCCGCCTGAAAGATGCTGGGAAATTTACCCATGGGTTCCGAGTGCTTGATCCTTGGACCAACCACCCCTGCCCCAGTCCCCTCGAGGGTCTTCGACCCATCAGTATACCATTTTATGGCATGTTCCTTAATGCCCAACAGAGCGGATCCTTCGCTCCACTCACTTTTGGTGCCCAGCTTCGACGAAAAATTGTTTGTGAAGCTATACTTCTTAACCATACCATCCCTAGGGAGGTGCCAGATGAGGGAGCCCAAAGGTGAGAATACCAACTCTCTAACCCCCAGCCATCCCTCCCCTCCTGCACCACCCCTAGAGGTCCTAAAAAGGGCCCCCTTCGCCGCCCTTTCCACCACTAGGTGCAAAGGTGACAGATTGAGGATAACCTCCATCCCGGCGGTGGGGCAAGTCCTCATAGCCCCCGTCATGCACAAGCATGCGAGCCGCTGTACCTTGTCAAGAGTTCTCCTGACCGATACTTCTTTGGTCTTTCCAAACCAAGCCACCGCGCCATAGGTGATAACTGGTCTCACCATCATGGTGTACATCCACCGTAGGATTCTCGGGGGGCATCCCCAGGATTTGCCCGCCATCCTCCTACATATCATGAGGGCGCCAGTGGCCTTATTAACAGTTGATTCAATGTGTTTCTTCCATAGGAGTTTACTATCAAAAGTCACCCCTAGGTACTTAACCTCCTTTTCCCACCCTACTTCTTCTCCGGCTAGCCGGATATTTTTCAGGCGTGGGAGTGTTCTTTTCCTAGTGAAGGGTATCACAGTGGTTTTCGTTGGGTTAACCTTCAACCCCACTGAGACACACCACTCGCTAGTGATATCTAGACCCCTCTGTATTATGTCACATAGGGTTTCTTCAAACTTTCCTCTAGCAATAATGACGACGTCGTCAGCATATCCCTGACAGGCAATGCCGACGTCCGTCAGTTTGTAGAGGAGCTCATCCACCACCAGGCTCCACATTAGGGGTGACAAAACCCCCCCTTGCGGACAGCCACGAGTAGTGCGGGAGCGGATGGTCCTTGAGCCCACCACGGTCTCTACCGTTCTTGTAGACAACATTTCCATCATCCATCTGGCGGTTGTTCCATCCACCCCCCTTCTAACAAGTGCTCTGCCAACCGCCTCATGGGAAGTATTGTCAAACGCGCCTTCTATGTCCAAAAAGGCACAGATGGCCGTTTCCTTAACATCTAGGGTCCTCTGGATTACATCTGTCAGCCGATATAGAGCGGTATCCGTCGACCTTCCCGCTCGATATGCGTGCTGACAGGGGTGCAAGGGCACCCTCTCCAGAACACCTGTCCTGATATAATTATCCACGGCCTTCTCCATAGTCTTTAAAAGAAAAGACGTAAGGCAGATAGGCCTGAAGGATTTGGGCAAGGTGGCATCCCTTTTCCCAACCTTGGGGATAAAGACCACCCTAGCCCTTCTCCACGGCCTCGGTATATACCCGAGTGCCAAACTGCTCCGAAAGATCTTAACCAAGTGTGAAAGAACCTCCCTTAGGCCCTTTTGTAGGAGGGCCGGGAAGACCTCATCCACACCAAGCGACTTGAAGGGCTGAAACTTATTTATTGCCCATTCTATTCTTAGTGGCGTGCAGATGGTTCTGGCCACCTCCCAGTCATCCCTTACCGGTCTGCTGGGCCCTATCGTGTCAGTACCATCCTCTGGTGGCAGACTCCCCGGAAAATGGGTCTCCAGCAGGAGAAGAGCACGTTGCTCCCCATCCTGCGTATAGCTGCCATCAGGTCTTTTGAGTGACATCAATGCTCCAACACCGTGTTTGGCCATTGCCCTATGCAATCTGGCTGCCACGGGTGCGGAGCTGATGTCCTCACAGAATTTCCTGTAACTAGTTCTTTTAGCTTTTCTAATCTCCTTGTTGTAGGTAGTAAGCGCCCGCGTGTAGCTCTGCCAATCCCCAGTGCGCTTGGCCCTATTGAAGAGCTTGCGCACTTTGGATCTTAGATTTGCCAGCTCTCTGCTCCACCAGGGGACGTCCCTACAGCACCGGAGTCTACTCACGGGGCAACTGTCTTCAAAGGCGCCTACCAGCGCCTCATTCAGTTCCTCTACCCTATGCTCCATCTCCAAACGACACTGCGGCGCCCTCGCAGTGCCTGTACGATTCAGAGCGCAGCTCAAATTGGTAACAAATTCCTCCCAATTCGTACGTCTGGGGTTTCTCCACTCTGCACCCCCATCGCCAAACCCCTCCAGACTGAATGTAATAATTCGATGATCTGAAAGGGAAGGCTCATCCGAGACTTCCCAGCTCCCGACAAACTGCCCGATGCTAGGACTACCAAAGGTAATATCCAGAACCTCCTGCCTAGCCCTAGTTACGAACGTAGGTGACGCCCCGACGTTAAAAATATCTAGGTTATATTGGAGGATAAACTCTAAAAGGTACTCACCTCTTCTGTTGTTACTTCTGCTCCCCCACCCTCTGTTGTGGGCGTTCGCATCGCATCCAATGAGGAAAGGCAGCTTCCGCTCCCGGCAGTATTCTACCAACCTCTGAACCTCCGCCGGCGGTACATCCCTGTCCCCAGCGAAGTAACTGGATGCTATCACAACGGCGCGGTTGTTACCTCCATAATTCAAGTGGGCCAAAATGGATACCAGATCCCGCGTCGTAAATTCTGAAAAACATGTGTAATTAATATTATTTCTGATCAGGGTGCAGGCCCTAGGATTTTCACTTTTAGCATCCCATACTACCTTACTGTACTTACCTGACAGTCCACAAATCCGTCCTTTGACTGTCCACGGCTCCTGAATCAGCACCAGGCTAAGTAGCCTTTTGGCGAACAACCTCGCAATGGTGGCCGATGCCCCCTTTGCATGGTGTAGGTTCACCTGGGCTACCCCGGTACTCATTCCCGAAGGGTACTTGCTCATGGGTGGGTGGGGGGAGCACCCCCCTCCTCCCCCAGGAGCTTCTCCTCCTCCTCGACCGAGAGGCTTGCCCGGAGGGCTGAGAGATTCATTGCTCCCATGTCTCCCAGGCTCTCCCGTCGCTGAGAATCGTACTCGAGCCCCGGGGATAAACTCTCCCTCGGCAGCTCCTCCGCTGGAGTAGAGGACAAAGGAGCTTGCTGCTCCTTATCATCCCCTTCGCCCTCCAGCTTCTTCCAGCCTCTAATGGGGAGCTTCCCAAACCGAAATCGGATGGTTCCTCCTTCCCTCCTGACCGCCTCGAACGACTGATCGTCGATCGCGGCGGTCATCAAGAGGCCTCGATTCTCCTCTTTACACACGAGGATCTTCCAGATCTTCGTGTTTACTCCCACGTTCTGGGCATCCACCAAGGCCAAGACCTTCTTGATGCCCTTCTCCGCACACCTTGGAAAGAAGGTAGTGATGGTGTGCATCTTCGGGAAATTCTCTCCCGAGCACGCCATCAACTCCACTTCCGTCCAAGTACTCAGGGTTGATACCCTGCTCTGCAGCCAGTCCGCCGTGTGCTGATCAAAGCAGTCTAGCCACAGCATCCCTGGACGAAAATGTATGCCCTCAAATTGGAGCTTATGCTCCCATCCAAGGGCTATTTCCTCCACAATAGCATCCTCCAGTGCTGATAACTCCTCAGCACTGAGTATCACATCCGGGAAACGTCGAGGCATCACCCCAACTCTCACCGCCTGTACTGCACCAGCATAGCTGGTGCCAGGTCGGCAAAGGCCTGGGTTGGCCCCCGAGGAAGTCCCGGGATGTGTATTACCGGGACGTGTACCAGAAGGTACCACCCTTCTTCTTTTAATATCTTTCCTTTCGGGAGGTGTTATATATCTCTCCCGCTTACCATGAGCACGCTGAGGTGGGCTACTGCTCACCCGCTGTGCTCTGTGCTTCTCAGCCTCCGCTCTTGCTTCCTGGGGGGTCATGCCCCCAGCAAGCGCGCGGAGATACCATCGAACGCCTGCACCACTGAGGCCTCTCCTCAGAGGGTCATCTATCGCCCCCGGTTGCCCTGGGGGCGGTGGCGGTAACGTCCTCTTCCTCCCGCTCCTTTTCCGACCCGGTGCCTCCTCTTTCCCTGCCGCACCAGAAGGATGAGCGGGAGCCTCCCCGCCACCGCTAGTAATAGGCCTACTGCCAGCTTCACCCCCACCAGGAGCTTGCTCCTTGGATACCTGAGGTTCCATTGTTACAATCGCGGTATCCACCCGCTTACTTACTTGAACCTGCTCAGCTTGACGAGAAGTACTCGCCTCGCTAATGCGAGGCATGCCCCGCATGCCCATTCCACTGGGAGCGCGCTCCTTTGTGGCTTGGGCCGCAGGTTGTAAAATGGCGGTAGCTACCCGCCTGGTTTCAAATTTAGCTTTTTTAGTTTTCTTCATGGATCATTCCCACGTACAGCTAGGGTTTCTCATCGGTCGACTGCACCAGAGCCCCGCATGACACAGCAAGGCCATTTATTACTCCCTGATGCGGCCCGGTTTCAGGAAGGCACCGTTATAATACAGCCTGTATTACCCCCTGGCTGCAAACCTACATGGGCACGGTACGCATAACCCCCTGTTTTAGGGGGGGGTGTGTCTCTGAAGCTGCCCCTGGGGGCACCACCTCAGATGACCAGCGGGTACACCCAAGTTCCGCCGGGGACTTTTATCGACGTCCAGGTCTAGAGCCGCCGAGTTTGGTTTTAAACGGAGCCACCTCGAGAAGGGTGCAGTATAACTTAATGCTGCGCTCGGACGGTCTTGACGAATAGAAGGTGAAGCCTTCTATTCACCCTGGAGCTTCCCACATTAAAAAGAGAAGACTCCTTGGCCCCTAATCTGGCCCTTATGGCGAGCAAAATTGACGATATGGAAGACTATAGAATTTTGCAGACTAAACACTATTCACTCTAGCATCTTTCTTCTCAGGGATCTCGAGTCGCTACAAAGATCGCACAATATAACTTTCTTAACATCAGACATCGAAGCACTTTGGCAATTGAGCAAGGTACACTGCTCACTCAGAAGCTGGAGCATATACTATTTCATTAGCATTCCGCTAAAAGCCTCTTCCCTTGAGACGTACTTCCTCCTATCCTACCCCGTAGAGAAAGATAACCACCTTATGACAATCCATGTCCATCCACCCTTAATCCTAAAGGTCAAACATGAGTTATTTACAGCCAGCTACGAGGAAATCAACAGGACCAGCATCCAGAATGACTGTATTCTCCAGGTTATCACCAACACCAGCCTTTTAGCATGCAAGACTGTGTACACATCCAGCGCATCGTTTATCAAATACATCCCTTTGTGGACCACTTTTTAACCTTCAGGTCTAATAGGATCGTAATAAACAAGGACAACCGTAATGACACTATATTCTTGACCAACACTAGCCTTATAAAATTAAACAAAGACGAAACTCTACTAGACAGCAAAGCCATACCTATATACAAGGATGGTCCTCAAAGGTCTCCTCGATCTTGAATCGGGAGGCTAGCCAACCCTACGTCCACGCCGTGAGGACCGGGCAACGCGCTCTTTGAGTGCGGCCAACAGGGCAATGGCGGGCCTGGCGGTAACCCACCGCGGGCCACCTCTTTAGTGTACCCCTATCCTGCTTTCCCGTCCAACCCGATCCTTCACTTCCTTTATCGTGGGATGGGGGGTGGACTAGCTGCCCCCTCAGGTAAGGGCGACCCTGCGAACATCCCAGCCCAACATTTTACACGGGGAACATACACAATTACGTACACACACACAACAACACGTACACGCACATAGTACAGACTTGTAAGTAGGGCCCAATCCAAGGTGTCACGCGTTCCGTGCCGAGGGATGGATGGCACAGGGGTATTGTGCCGATAACGGAGCCTCCGGGGCACCGGGCGAAACCCCGGAGTATTTAGCCTTGCCCGGCTATTGCGGGGCTCTGGTCGGGTGGACGACCCTATCCCCAGCTACTCGTGGGAATAAATGGGTAGAAGGAAAAAACAAAAAGAAAAACAATTTAAGGCAAGGATGCCATTGAGAACTGGTCCGACAGGCCATGGGGATGGGAGTAATCCCACAACCAGTAAGGCCAGGGTACCAGGTAGAGGGATCACGGCGGTTGCCCAAGGCCAAGAGAGGGGGGCTTCCGATCCCGCAGCCGCTATGGCCACGGCAGAAACAGGCGCTATGCCAGTGACTGCCAAAGGCCGGGCTAGCGGGCCAGGGGGCTCTACGATCAAAGAGGCCAAGGCAAAGGCCGGAGGAAGCTTCAAGGCGGATTCGCTGGAAGCCATCGACCGCATGACAGAAAAGGACGTGGAAATCGCCAGGCTGTCAGGGACCTCCAGAAAGGAGCTCAAAGCTCGTATTGAGGCAGGCCAGGAATATCACGAGGCCAAGCGTCAACTCATCAGAGAAAATTTCCTTCAATGGGCTGAACGCACAGCAAAGGCGACAAAAAGGCCCAGGTCGGAGGGGGAATCCCCTCCACAGCAGCGACCGCCCAAGAGGGTTAAAGCCAAGACTGCGGAGAAATCCTACAGTGAGGCTACCTCGACGGCGAAAATTGCGGTTGTGCAGAGGGGTTTCCCCGATAACCAGTTAGGCACGGAGAGGCTACAAGCCATCCAGAATGCCATTTTGGGGGAATATGACAAGATCCCAAGAGGCGGGCCGCAGGTCAGGTTGGCCAAATGTGCCCATAAACCAGGGTTTCTTGTTATTACCTGTGCAGGGGATGATAGTCTGGGGTGGCTGAGGGAGATTATCCCAAAGCTTAAACCCTGGGAAGGTGCGAGCCTCCAGACACTCGAGGGGGGAGACATACCGGGTCCTGAGACCTGTAAGGTCTTCATCCCTAACGAGGGAGGCAAGCAGGTGGAGGCTGAAAGGGTGCTCACTCGTTTAGAAGTGAGCAACCAGGGGCTGAAAACCAAAATGTGGAGGGTCTGGGGATGCTTACCTGTTGAGGGTGGGTGTCTCTGGACATTCTCAATGGACAGGGGGTCATTGGCGGAGCTTGAAAGGCTGGGCATGACCCCCTATTTTGGTTGGGGGCGGGTGACTTTTCGTCACAAGCCTCCAAAAAGCAAGAGCTCAGAGGAGGCCAAGGTGATGGAAGTAGAAGGAGATCAACCAAAGGCCGAGAGCTCGGTGAAGGCGGATTCGCCAAAAGAGAGTCAGGGGGGCCTGGAAGGAGAGATGGAGGCGTTGCAGGCCGCCCTGGCCGGGTTACCTGTAGGAGAGGGGCGGATGGAGGAGGGGACGGACGGTAAGGCGGGGGTTCCGGTGGGTGCGTCTGCTGGCGGAAGCGATGCCGGCTTGCTCCACAGGTCTCAAGGCCAGGAGCGGTTGCCGGTGGTTGCGGAAGCCGGGGGGCGACCCCTGGGACCAGGAGCCGACGTTCCGCCCCCCTCGGAGACCCAACATGGCGATTAGGATGGTGCAGGCGAACCTCCACCATGCAAGGGCCGCTTCGGCCGTGCTTAGTAGGAGGTTCGACAGGGAGGGGCTACACGTAGCCCTACTGCAGGAGCCGTGGTGCCATGGGGGGTCCGTCCGAGGACTGAACCCGAAGTTTGGGAAAGTGCTGTACGACAAGTCTGTAAGTAGACCTCGAGCATGTATATTGCATAGCAATAAGGTGAGCTGTGGACTAATACCGGAGCTGTGCTCCGCCGATTGTGTTACAGCTCTCCTAACTATCAACACCGAAGAGGGAGCGGAAAGGCTGGTCATTAGCTCTGCGTATTTCCCCGGTGATGAGGATCTCCCCCTCTGTCTATTAAGAAGAGTGATGGATTATTGCAGAGGTGGGAACTTGCAGCTGGTGCTGGGATGCGACGCCAATGCGCACAACACTGCCTGGGGGAGCACCGACATCAATCAAAGGGGTAAGTACCTTTATGAATTCATTATTGGTGAAGGGTTGCATGTAGCTAATGTAGGCTTGGAACCAACTTTCGTGACTGCAGCTAGGAGGGAGGTGCTGGATGTAACGCTAGCCTCGCGCTGTATGTTGAGCAAAATCGCTCACTGGCATGTATCAAGTGAGCCATCGTGCTCGGACCATAGGCACATTAGGTTCGATATATGCACTCCACCATTGGTCATTAGTAGGCTTCGAAGCCCGAGGGAGACTCACTGGGAGGGATTTGTTGGGAGTCTCAGCGAGTCTCTCGGTGACCTTAAAGTGGATGTACGGACAACAGGAAGTTTGGAACGGGCAGTGACACGGGTAACTGAGGCGATTTTGGACGCCTACCAGGAAAACTGCCCGGAGAGGGAAAGGCCTAATAGGTCGAAGACAGTCTGGTGGAACGATCACCTCGAGAGAAGGAGGCGAGAGGTGAGAAGGCTGTTTAATAAAGCCAAAATCAACCAAGACTGGGCATCGTACAGAAGGGTACTGACGCAGTACAACGTTGAAATAAGGAAGGCCAAGCGTAAAGCTTGGCGGAGATTCTGTGAGGACGTAGCGGACACCTCGGAGTGCGCGAGAATTCACAGAATCCTAGCAAGGGAAGGTACTGCGGACAGGGTAGGGTTCCTGAAGAAAGATGACGGAACCTACACTAACTCCGTAGAGGAGTCGCTGGGGTTGCTTATGAGCACACACTTCCCGGGGTCCTCTTACGGAGAGGTCCCTCTAGAGGTTGAGGGGCCGAGAAGGCCTGGTCGGGCGGACTGGAAGATCGCGAATTACGTCATACAGCCGAATAGGCTAAGATGGGCGATTGGAAGGTTCAAGCCCTATAAAGCACCAGGCGTGGATGGGATTTACCCCGTCTTCTTGCAGAAGGCGGTGGAGGTGTTGATACCACACCTATGTAGGATCTTCAGAGGCTGTTTGGCCTGGGGATTCATACCGAGAGAATGGCAACAGGTGAAGGTCGTGTTCCTCCCGAAAGTAGGGAAGACGGTAGATCAAACGCCAAAGTCGTTTAGGCCGATAAGCCTGTCCTCCTTTCTGTTGAAAGCGATGGAGAGGATGATTGACAGGTTTATAAGGGACGAGATTTTGAGGATTAATCCGCTTAATAATCGCCAATATGCCTATCAGGCAGGGAAATCCGTAGACTTGGCTCTGGATGACCTAAATAGGCTACTCCAAAAGTCGCTTGACGACAAGGAAATTGCGGTGGTCACCTTTTTGGATATAGAGGGCGCTTTCAACAACGTGTCCTCAGAGTCTCTTGTTGGTGCACTGACAAGAAGGGGCACGTCCCCTACGATAGTTCGGTGGATAAGGACTAGTCTATTGGGAAGGACTAACATAGCCACCATAGACAATTCATCTCTTGTGGCCAGGGCAAGTAGAGGCTGTCCGCAGGGAGGCGTTTTGTCGCCATTGCTGTGGACGCTATTAGCCGATGACATCCTGACCAAATTAACCGCGGAAGGCTTTCATTGCCTTGGGTTCGCGGACGATCTGGCAATCGTGGTGAGGGGGCGGTTCGTGGCAACTGTCTCGGAGCGCACTCAGGGGGCGCTCAATATTGTGAACAAGTGGTGTAGAGCGGAGGGTCTCTCCATCAATCCCCACAAAACTCAAGTGGTTCCTTTTACGAGGAAGAGGAATTTACAAGGCTTACAACAGCCAGTACTCGGAGGGGTTGCGATCCCCTTTGCCATGGAGGCCAAATATTTGGGAGTCATTTTTGACCGAAGGCTGACATGGAACTCTCATATTAATGTTACCGCACATAAAGCCAAAATCGCCATGGGTAGGTGCAGGAGGCTATGCGGTAAAAGTTGGGGATTAAACCCGAAGATGACTCTGTGGATTTATACCTGTGTAGTGAGACCAATGGTAACCCACGGGGCGGTGGTGTGGTGGACAAAGATCTTGCAGATGGGGGGGTCGGGAGCGCTTGGAAGTATTCAAAGGCTGGCTTGCCTGAGTACGACGGGTGCTATGATGACTACCCCCACTGCGGCCTTGGAGGTCTTGTTAAACCTTCCACCACTCCACATTCACGTCCAAGGCGTTGCAAGAGCAGTTGTGGCACGACTACAACAGGGACAAGCGCCCATCTATCCCAGGCATACTGGGAGGTACCAAGACCTATGGGAGGAGCTGGAGGCGGACCCGATCTTGGGCCTGCCTACGGACATAATGACTCCTAGGTATGACTTCCAAAAACCCTTCAAAGTCCTGATATTAGACAGAGGGGCATGGAAGAATGGGCCGCCAATTGCAGGCGAATCTATGTGGTACACGGACGGGTCCAAGACGGAAGATGGAGTGGGAGCCGGCGTGTACGGGGCTCGTCCGGGATGTAATATCTCGGTGAGCCTGGGAAGGCTAGCTACGGTCTTTCAGGCGGAGCTAGTCGCGATTATTATCTGCGCCGCCGAAATAAGAAGACGGGGAGTGCATAACTCCAGAGTCGTCATTTATTCGGATAGCCAGGCTGCTCTGCGGGCAATTGACTCGTGGGAGATCAGCTCAAGGCTGGTGTGGGACTGCCTAGGTGCACTAAGGGAAATTAGTAGCCATAATAAGGTCTTCCTGGTTTGGGTACCTGGACACTCGGGTCACAGAGGCAATGAGGCGGCGGACCGCCTGGCCCGGGAGGGCTCAATGGGAGCGCTTATCGGGCCGGAGCCGTTCTGTGGTGTCTCAAGATGCCTCAGGAGTGCATCCATTAAGCTATGGATGCAGGACCGATCAAGGGAATGGTGGGTCAAAACTCCAGGCCAGAGACAGGCGAAAAAGTTTATCTATAGCTACTCGCCCAAGCTAACTGCAGAATTACTCCAACTAGGCCGGGTGGCCATAAGGATAGCAGTTGGCATTCTCACTGGCCACTGTAGATTAAATAAGCACATGCATCGCATGGGCCTGGCAACGGATAGCCTGTGCAGGTTTTGTCAGGAAGAAGAGGAGACGGCACTGCATGTGGTATGTCAGTGCGAGGGGCTGGTTTGGCTAAGGTACCGCCTCTTTGGTAAAGAGAAGCTGGTGCCAACAAGCCTCAGCCAGGGCCCTCTCTCGGACCTATTAAGTCTTCTAAGGCAAGCAGGACTCGAGAGGGTGCTCTAATGGCGGGTGTTCTGATTGACCACCTGGGAGCCCCCCCCCCAATTCCACAGTTCGCTTAAGGACAGGATAGGGGGAGGGTCTCCAACTAGGGGGGGTGCCACAATAGATCCTTGGGGTGTCGCGGTGGCGTAGGCTGAATAGCCAATTCCCCCGGTAGAATCTATCTATCTATCTATCTATATACAAGGATTCCAAAAGCATAGTAACAACTACGCAAGTTTTCGCACATACCAACATGAATATATCTTTTGAGGACCTCCACAGAATCAATCTAAAAATGGAACCGCTGGAGCTACTAGACGAAATACCCAATGACTCGGCACATATCTACTATTACGTTATAATTACAATACTTCTGCTACTATTGCCCCTCTTGTATGTTTGCTATGTCCGTAGGAAGAAGACAAATCCGGGCGCAACAGAAGGAGACCAATTACAACCACACCTTGACATGTCTACCCTGGACTTCCGTGCCAATTGTCGCAGGAGCTGCAAACTTGAGGAGGGAGGAGTTTGGCACTATCTCCAGAAGAGCAACCATTGTGACGTAACTGAAGCTGGCAACATATATATACCCCCACAGGCCAGCAGGCAGTCAGTCGTCTACAGTCTCTAGTCCAGTTCAGTTGCTTACTGCTACTTACAGTTCTCAGTTGCTAATATCATTTAATCAGTTATATGTCATTATTGTATTATATTATGAAATAAACAGTTTTTAAAAAGGCTTCCACCGGTTCTTGTGACGTAACTTGGATGAAATCCGAAACTATGCATGCTGCGTCGGATAAAATACCAGATAATATCCAGCAATGTGGACCCATCCACATATTTTCATCATCAAGAAGTCTACAAAGACATTCAAGCGCTTACTTATCAAGGCTGCTCTACAACAAATCTTTCAAAGAGATACATTAAGCAACAACATGTGGCGGCAATAACTGTCTGCACTCAGCACTCTAACAATTGCCCTCTTACAGAGTAGACAATATCTCATCAAGCCAGCGAAACTAGCAACCCGAACGGCCAACGCTATCATTTCTACACCACACTACCATTATTACTCTTTGCTTGACCACCCTAATCTCTGTCATGTTGTCTTTTCTCCTCACACAGTATTGTCCCAAACAATATTGTGAGTATAGTATCATTAGTGTGTATTTCATTTCAACGATAACAACTCTCATCATACCGCTTTTAAAATATTACACTCACCAAAACACAGACACACATTTTCTGATAAGATTATTTCTACTGATCTTTACGAACGATTATATACAAAAACCACACGTAAATACTGTACAATTGATCTTCTAGACAGTATTGGTTGGACCATTTTAACCACATCCACTAAACAAACTACATTAACAAACTTTCCAGGCAAAGTAGGGTAGAGATTTTAGTACACAAATAATGTAGTAAACACATCAGTCACTTAATGAACACATGACACAGAAAGCATGTTATGTGGTGGAGTGATAAACGAGAGTATTCTGAAGTAATTAACGTTGATTTACATCATGTAATTATAATGTGGTAAAAGGTAAATAAATTGGATATTGCAAGATACAATGTGTTATTTTTTTTTTAATATTTTTTTGTTAACTCACCGAGCTTTACACTATCTGGTCTCACAAAGGGATTTAAAAACTAATAATAGTGGCTGCTACAGTAGCCGTGAATAAAATTGGTAATTACATAATATCCCTAATAATCAACCCTAATTACATAATGTGGTCACCTGTAGAGGTCTTCTACAAGGATCCATTTAAGCCTCTTTATTGCACTATATCATTAAGTTTTCATAATTAATTAACGTAATCTTTTTGTGGGTATGTTTATCAAGGAACCATTTGATTGTATTAAACTATTAGTTTCTGATGCTGCTCTAGCAGGAAGTATTTTTACTAGAGGAAGTATTGCAATTGTGTCAAATTTTCGATATTGAATTTTTGCCGGAAATACACGTTTTGAGGTCCCCTGAGTTCAAAAAAAAGAAAAAGAAAAAAAAGAAAAACAAAAAGTGTATTCTTGTTTATAAGAAAAAGGAAAAGGATTTGTGAGATTCGGTCTTTTTTTATAAAAAAAAAAAAAAATAAGAAAATTTAAATTCTTGCCAACGTTTCGACAAATATATTGTCTTTTTCAAGGCATAAAAAACAAACTGTTAAATAATCTTCAAAACATAACAATTTTAAAAAACCTATGTATAAATTTGAACACAACATCACCGAGAATAGTGAACGACTATTCTCTGAGAATTGTTTACTATTCTCCGTGATGTTGTGTTGTTCTTAACTTTTTATTTTCCAAATTTATACATAGGTTTTTTTAAATTTATTATCTCAGCAAATTAAAGCTGCAGCTACAATGGAACTTGTGCTGAGGATAGTGGAATCTCAAAAAAATAAAAAATAATTATAAGCTCTGACGTCTATATGCTGTTGTTGTTCAGCTTCCACGAGCAAATTACAACTAGCTACAAAGAAATTTCTTTCAAAAGACAGATTTTTATTTCAAAACCTTATTCAACTTAAATATCTAAAAATGAGTTGTTTTTTTGTTTTTAAATATAATTACCCGAAACAATCCATGGTCATGACTTCTATTTCTGTTTGAACGTCCTTTGCGAGCTGTATTTCTACTGCTTTCCGCTTCTACCAGACAAACCCCTATAGATAAATTTTTAACAAAAATATCTTATTAAAAGTACAAAAACATTTACTCAAACCAAAGTCAGCTAAACTGGCATGGTTTTATTATTTTTTTTTCAATTTCTATATTAAATGACTAAGGAAATTATTGGCAATTTGCTTACAATTTTGCAAATCTTCACGTGGAATACCTTTGGTTACTAATTCCCTTGCTAAAGCACATCTTGTAAAAACTCTGGCCTGTGAAAGACCAAACAGGAAGAAAAATATTAAGACGACATTCCTGGAAATATAAAATATATAAATTAATCATTTTTACTTTCTCTTGGAATTATAAACTGCAGATTACAAGAATAATCTCGTGTGAAACATTCACACGACTTTCTTTGGTTATTACTAAAATTCTGATAGACAATTTTAATTTGCATTGTATAAATAATAATGGAAAAGTGAATATATTTACTTTATTTCATAGTAATATACTATATCTTTGTCTCAATCCTTCAGCAAAACTAGTGTTGGCAGTTTAAATTTAAGCCTATGTATTAGAGGAGAAAAATTATTACAAATAAAAGTTGTGGATCTTTGTACGTGTAGTTGATATACGTAGTTTAAAGAAAATCGTTAGAACTATTTTTGAGAAAATTGCAAAAAAAAGTGGAATAACTATTCAATAAAATGGTACTTTCTGTTGAAGAATTTTGACAGATAACTTACTTCCTGGCGGATCCTTTGGAGATATCTAAACGGAATATCAAGTTCTGTACTTCCTCCGTTTTTTTTTTATTTTATTTGTTTTATTTTGTTTTTATTTTGAGATATTCTGTTCAGATTCATACACATATACATACATATAAACAGTAACCATTTTCTAAAAACAACATTTTCTGGATCCCCAAGGATCTCAAAAGTGTGTATTTCCGGTGAAAACATGATATCGAAAATTTGATAGGATTACAATACTTCCTCTTACTTCCTCCTAGTAAGAGGAAGTAAAAATTGTCTACTTCAAATTATTAATTTTCGACTTTAAATAGTAGATTTTATCCTGTAAATTTGGCCCCCCCCTCAAATCTATCTGATATTAAATATGTTCTTTTAATAATTAATGTTATTAATATTTTACAATTGAACAGGTAAAATCTTTTATTGAAAGTGTGTAGATTCTTAATAAAGAAGATTCTAATAATAAAGTTAGATTAATAAAATTATAATTTATTATTAAAAAATTACAGTAAATGACAGATTTGTTACCTACATGTTGTCAGAGCAACTATTGACTGCATATTATGTTAAATCGCAGATATCCCCGTATATGACTTAAAATTAGAATATATTTGTTCATTATTGGTTCTCTGCAGTGTAAACATTCTCCACCTACTTCTGTTGGTGATAGGTTGCCATTTGTACCCACCTCCATCTGTATATTTTTTGTTAAGACGTGAAGAGCAAAATCTGAAATTTCATCATTTTATATATAACTGTATTAAGCAGAGTAAAAGAAAGTTGTGTGAGTGTTTCACACCAGATTTTTTTTTTTTTTTAATATAGGATATTTTAAAAATTGGATTTCTTTACTAAATGTTTACTGAAGTTTTGCACCACATGAATGGTGGCACTGTACTAGTGTTGATTTGGCAGAAAAGAAATGTCTAACGTATTACGTCCCCCAAAAATACCCTAAAAATAATATCTTTCTGTAAAAATATTTCTAATAAAAGTAATAGTCCTATCTATATGTTTGTGTTTATTATATATAGGTTTATATATGTGGCTTATGTATAGTCTAAAATGTTTAAGAAACGTCATCACAGGCGTTTTCCAGTAAATCGAGAAAAAAAGTGAAAAAAAGAAAAAAAACACATACTCAAATATATATATATATATATATATATTTAGCAAATATACCATTTGCTTAATGCTCCGTCCCTAGGTAATTGGCGGAAGTCAAGGGAAAAGCAGGGGATTAGCTCAGTGGTAGCGCGCTGGACTAGCAACGCGGAGGTCCCGGGTTCGAATCCAGCATGCTACCCTTAGATTTTTTTCTACCTAGGAGCCTCTACAGGTCACTTTCCGGTGATGGGATGGGTAGTGTTGTCTGTAGCTAGAGAACACTGCTTGAAGGCCGGCAGTGCATTGGAGAAGGCTGTGAGTGGCAGTGCAATAATCCCCAACAAAAAGTATATATACAACAGAAAGTCTTATGAGTGAATTTTTAAACCCGGTTTTTTCTTCATACTCAGGAGGCCTCAACACCTATTTCTGATGGAAACTCAGTTTCAAAACTTTTTTGACGATTGCAACAAATTCCTCTTAGAAACGCTAAAGAATTGAATAAATATCATTAAAAACAATTAATTAGTATAAACATATAAATTGTTAACTGAACAGTTATTTAGTATCTATAGGCACATATTTTCCACTCCATTGTGTAATAAAAATAATAAACAATTAGACAGTTTATTTTTTATAACTATCCATTATGATCCATTGTTTCATTATATTACGCATTATAAATAATAATGCCATTAAATTAATTTTTGTCATTGCTCACATCTAAAAAAAAAAAAATCATTAAAAGCCATTTTATGAAACCATAAATTTTTATGAAACCGATTTTCTTAAGGCAACCGTTTGTTGTTGCTTTTTTTTTTTTTTTTTTTTTTGCTTGCGCAATTTTCTTTATTATTTGATGAGTAAAATCTATAGATGTTACGGATAGAAAAGTTATTATAATACACAGTGAAAAACGTTTTAACACGAAAACGCTTAACTTGAAAAATCGGTTAACAAGAAATCATACTGCGGTCCAGACAAAATACTATGTAATTTCATAAAAAAAATTTATTTTAACACGAAACAAACAGCGCTAAACATGAAAAGATTTCACTGCTCATACGAACCAAATATACCTGTTTTCTGCAGTCACATCGTCACGCAGACTTTTATGTGAATTATTTTATTTTGTTAGACGGAACACAATAAACAATGGCTGCCAATGATGCTAGGTTTCCGCTTGTCTTTGAGTAGGTAAAGGCACCGTCATTGTCAAAACATTTCAGTTAACTTTTGAATTCGGTGAATTGTGTGCTTTTTTTTTAAATTTTAATATATAAACGTATTTTTTAAGTGTACAATGGCACAGAAATTGGGAAGATAATATACCGCTATTGTATCGTTTAACACGAAATTCTTTTACCACGCAAAAATATTTCGGTCCCCTCAGTTTCGTGTTAAACGTTTTTCACTGTACATATTTTGGCCCAACAATAAACTGGATTGCCGTATAATAAAGAATAAATGTGAAATTAAACAGAACCAAAAAATATAAACTATGCTGGTTAGGCGTCTGCGTCCGTAATTGTTATAGTCCGTGTAATATTTTTTAGCAATGAATCTTCTATCATCAACATTCATGATTATTAATTCACGAAATTTTCTGAAATATTTATTGATTAAATGATTTCTCTTTAATTTTCAAAGTGAAATATTGATTTCTGGTCAGATTTTCAAAATTGAAATTTCGTATGAAATGTATTCATATGTTGAGACATACTGAGCACGAAATTTTTTTTTTTTTTTTATTTAAGGCGTCTATGATCATTAGCGCTCGGAACCTTCTCAGTGCACTGCCGGCCTGCGGATAGTGTCCTCTCGTTACAGACAGCACTGCCCACCACCAGACAGTGAGCTGTAGAGCTTCTGCTACTACTCCGTAATTTACTTGAAAATATCTTCAATAAGAAAAAATCTAAGGGCAGCACAGCTGGACTCGAACCCGGGACCTCCGCGTGAGAGTCCGGTACGCTGTCCACTTAGCTGTTGCCTTCCCTATCACGAAATTTAGAAACTAGTTCTTTCTCTCTCTCTCTCTCTCTCACGCACACACAGATACACTCACTCTCCCTGAATATGTAAGGCTATTATTATTAGAAAAAGTAAGTAAAGCTCTAATATTATTAATTGAGAAATCTGTGATGGCTTATCACACTTTATATCAACGCTTGCTTGAAAATCACAAGACAACGTCACCAATCACTATTTCGACGCAACCGATACGATCCCTATTTTCTACAGCCACATATATTTGGGGCATAAACTCCGCTGAAATTGCTTTCACACAAGAATTAAGTTTTGACATTATTAGTAGATCAGTCTATATCATTAGTTAATCATTAGACTATCATCAGTCGATAAGTACTTACATAATTACTATGTCACAGTTACACCATTCTCTCTCTAAATTGCTAATTCTTCATTTCACGCTTTATCATATCTCGAAATTAAGTTCTCCTGCTTCTGCTACTACTTCGTAATTTACTTGAAAATATCTTCAATAAGTTCCTTTACTTACTTAATTAACCGGCGTCTTCCTTCATTTGATTTGGTCAGGTCACTCACTTCCTTTTATGTAATAATTTTCTTTAAACTCAGAATATTTAATAAACATTTCTAACTTTGTCATTTGCATTTGACAAGTTTTCCTTGGAAAGTGACTGCTGTTCATGTTAACATGTGAATCACTTTTCATTACATTCCCTCACTACGAGAGTGGCAGATTTTTGAAATTTGAATTTTCACAGAAATGGCACTTTTTGATGTCCCCCAATAAGACAAAATCTGGTGTGAAACACTCACACGACTTTCTCTTACTGCAGTTTACGCAGATTTAAGCGACAAATTTCCTTCAAACTTATACTTATTACTAAATGTTTACTTGACTTCAATTTTCAATAACAAGTGGAAAATCTAAATTTAATAAAATGACTTGTTTAAGAAAAGCATAACTTCGTCTTCTCCACTTACATTTCTGAAAGAAATCTGTCGGTCTTTTTATAAAGAAATACGCAAGAATTGAAAAAATTGTTCACGGTAAAAAAACCACTTCCGGTCAACCAATTTTCTTCAAACTCAAAATTTTAGCAACATATTTTAATTCTAATGAGTACGATATTATTTAGTTGACGGAATTAAATACTTAATAAACGGAAATAGCACTTTATAAGAAAACATAACCCCACCTTTCCACCAATGGGCGTCTTAAATGAAACTTTTCCCAGAATAATGTTGCAAATAAAAATTTGTAGCTCTCAGTATGTGTAATTGATATTCCAAGTTTATAGAAGAAAATCGTGGAACCCATTTTCGAGAATATAGCAAAAAAGTGAAGAAAAAAACCATTAAAGTAAAGTGGTATTTCCGGTTGAGGAATTTTGATAGTTAACTTACTTTTGGCTCCCATGGTGATTCCTAAACGGAATATATCAAGTTTGAACTTGCTGTGATTTTTCGTTTTTGAGCTAAGCTGTTCACATACACACACACACAAACATACACTTCTACAATTTGTTTTGAAAAAATATGTGGTCCAATTTTAATTAAGAACTTTATTTTCGAAACCTCATAACTGCTTAAAAAATATAACGAATCTTTGAACAAAATAATAGGGTATCATGTAGATTTTTTTTGTCTATCTTGGCTTATTTTGTAAGAAAAGTTACATGTTAAAATTATCACCCTGTATTGTGGGTAGGTATAGAAAGTTTGAAGAAGCTCGTTGGAAATAGAAAATAGCCGTTTTCAAGAAAAAAACTGGGACAAAATTGTCTATTCAGAAAAGTGGTATTTTAAACAAAACGTTATTGCCGGGAACCATTATTATTGTTGTGCTGGTTGGTTCCGCAGAGCTGGAAAGCATCAGAGACATTTTCCGTGATAGCCTGCTTCATATTGTGGTCACCGACCGGTTTCGGACGTTCGCCCATCATCAGGATGTTTTTGTTAAAAGTGTAATAACATAGACTTGCACAGAGCAAATACAGTTGATACACTTGTAAGTGTATCAACTGTATTTGCTCTGTGCAAGTCTATGTTATTACACTTTTAACAAAAACATCCTGATGATGGGCGAACGTCCGAAACCGGTCGGTGACCACAAAAAGAAGCAGGCTATCACGGAAAATGTCTCTGATACCATTATTATTATTATTATTTGTCTGTCGGAAGGGACCAATCCTACGCTATCCAAGGCCCCACTGGGCCATATAGCTACCCCCAGTAAAACAACAACAAACCGGGTCTAGAAGAAATATCCAGATCTGGATCTAACCCATCTAAGATTCACCGTAATCCGAACAAACTGCACAATAACCTCAAGGGGAAATAGACTAAGCTCTTCCAAAGACATCTTGTTCCGACCAAAGGTCCTGAACCTAATTTCCTCACCCAAGCCATCCAAGCAATCTGTCATAAGATGGATTGCTGTTTCCTCCTCTGCATGTCCCCTGGAAAAGGGATCCGGCATGAGCCTCATTATATAGAGGTGTCTCCTCAAACGCAATGTCTAGTAAGGGATCCAACCAAATGCGAGAGAGAGTTCTGTAAGAACACAGCAAAATCTCACCTGCTCGAACCCACAATGAGCATCTTAGACTGCCGACAACCCTTTGTGCTCATCCATATGAATGCTGTGAAACTATCTATGAGTGAAAGCTTGCCTGAAGACATACCAACAGCAGGCTCCAGAACCAATGACAGGGAGAGAAGCGCCTAATTTGGCAAAGCTATCCACCTTCCTCATTCCAAAAATTCCCATGTGATTTGCTATCCAGACTAGAAGCACATCCTTCAAAAAAGAAAGCTCTACTAGTCTTTTAGAACATTCCAGCACCAACCTGAAAGTGAAGACAGACAGCGACATTAACGCTGCCTGACTGTCCCAGCAGATACAAACACGTTTTAAGTTAGTGTGCTGGGTATCGTTTAAGCAATTAATTTGAAAGAAAATTACAAGTTTGAATTTTCCAATTTTGAGTTATGTTGAACCAATTTCGAACTGAAGGAATTTAATAACATATATTTCCGGTGAACACTTCTCAATTTCAAAAATTAAACATGATCACATGATGGTAAACATTTTAAAAGAAAAACGCGTTTGCACAAGTATACTGTGTTGCAACTTACACAGCTATAATGGAGTTGATGAGGAGAGAAATTAGGTTAGAATAATTAGACGAGATATGAAGACACTGTTATAATATAGCTATAAGTTTACACTAACTGCACTGGACTTGTAATGATTTTATAGAATAAAAGGTGAGAGTAGATATATGACACGATGCGATGTATATGGTTGAATCTGATAGACAGATATCTAGATCTCTCACTGGCTTATATACAGGCTCTCCCCACTCTAGCCTGCTTAAGTCAGAGAGTACCAGAGAGAGTCTGTTTTCTCTCGGACGGGCTTGTGTTCTCTCTCTTGCCTTTACACAGCATTCTTTTCAATCAAAAATAATATCCTGTTTAAGAAATATAGAGGCAATAATAAACTATGGACAAAATAATGGACTAAAGCAAGAATATTTTCCTACAAAGCTTACGTTTAATGTTTCAAAATTTTGTAGTTTTGGGAAAAATGACGCAGAACTGGAAAAAAAAGAAAAAAAAAGTAATTCCCTCCTTTTTTAAAAGATCAACAAAAAAACTTGGGTAATTTTTTGTAATATCAAGTTTAAGAGAATTTGATTTTAGCACCTCTTGTAAATTCTTCCTTTTTTTCTTGTATACGTAGATGTTGACACACTTTATATACGTAGATGTTGACACACTTTAAATTAAAAATAAAATAAAATATGTTGCTTGCATGAGGAAATGATGAATCATTCATAAATTTGTTTTTTTTTTTTTTTTTATTGTATCATCAGTGACGATAAATTGCCAAACTAAGAACGATATAGAAATAAATGAGGACTAAAGAGATTACGAAATAGACTACGAAATGAAGGAGAGTTACGTATATTGTGATAATTGTTTATCGAAATAGTATGTACAGGCTACTAGCTACTTATTCTTAATATGCTTATTTCAGCATTTTATGAGATACTTCGCCAGAGAGAGAGAGAGAATGTGAGAGAAAGAGAGAAATAAAATTCATTCGTTATTTTAATTCTCTATTGAAAATATTTCTCTTATATATTTATAAGTGGACATTGTAAAATTGTATGTTAAAATGATTTTCTTTAAACTTGTTAAAAAAAAAACAAGGTTTTTAAAAATACGAATCATTATAAATTAAAAAAAAAAAATAATAATTTACACACACACACACAAACAGACAGCTATTTATTACAATGAAACAAAACAGTGGAAGGGGGGGAAATAATACATTATATACAGGTAGTCCGGCTGGTTCACCTTGGTCAACAACTACTGCTAATAATAATAACAATAATAGGAAAAAAAAAATAAAAAAAAATTAACCAATCTACAAAAATTAAATATACATTAAACGTCTGCCTGTCTATACGTTCAGTTATCCAGTCGACATGATACTATCATCACAGGAAATAATTGGATTTGGTTTGATTACGTTAATTTTCTCAGGTTAGTAGTTATTTTTAAAAATATGTTTATTGCGCTATTGTATTGATGGAGGATACTTGCTATTTATTTTTAGAGTATCAAAATATATTGTTTTTGTTTATCTTTTATAATTTATTAATTAAAAAAATAAACATTACGTCAAGTTTATTTAAATAAGATGGAAACATGTCGTTATTTCAACATATTCAATCCGAAGCTAATTATTACAAGCGGTGCCAGTCTAATTAATTTTTATTTTTTTTATGCGTCATTTTTATTATTATTTACGACTGGTAAGATGAAATTTGCGAGCGTGTCTTATTTTACTTTTTACCGGAAATGTAGGTTTCATATATATGTATTTACGTATGTATATATGTTCTGTGTATAACATAATTCCTGTGTTTTAATTCCTATATGATTTTGGTCAGTTACAAAGCTTGAAGATTAAAAATTAGCGATAAATTTTTTTTTATTCCGTTTGGGTATTCCCAAGGATTTGTCAAGAAAATTATTTCCAGAAATGTTCAAAAAAAAAAAAAACCGAAAGAGTATTTTACTTAATCCCCTCCCCCCTGCACGGTTTTACGACTTTTCTCGAAAATGATTTCTCATGGGCAATTTGAATAAACTCATTATTTTTTTTTTATTCGTGAATTTATATTGTTGTTAAATATAATTTTCGACAATATATTAGCATTAAATATATACGTATGGTTGGATTTGATCAAAATCGATACCGACCGGATATACCACTTTACTGAAGAGATTTTTCAGCTTTTTTACTTTCTCTTTCTCCTAGTAAGAGGAAGTATTGTAATCAAGTCAAATTTTCGATATTGAGTTTTCACCGGAAATATCCATTTTGAGGTCCCCTGAGTCCAAAAAAGTAGTTTTTAGCAAATGTCTGTGTGTGTGTGTGTGTGTGTGTGTGTGTGTGGTGTGTGTGCGTGTGTGTATGTATGTGAACAGCATAGCTCAAAAACGAAAAATCGTAGAAAGTTGAAACTTGATATTCCGTTTAGTTATACGATAGTGGGTCATCTGTCAAAATTGCTTAACCGAAAGTACCACTTTACTAGTTCTTTTTTTTTACGTTTTTGCGATTTTCTCAAATATGGCTCCAACGATTTTCTTCAAACTTGCCATATCAACTACATATACTAACAGCTACAACTTTTATTTGAAACATTTCTCCGGAAAATTCATAAGGGCACTTCGGGGGGGAGGGGTGGGGTGGGGTTAGGTTTTCATCTTAACTGCTATTTCAGTTTTTAGACAATTCTAAATAATCATCTAAATAATGTTAATTATAATTGAATATGTTGTTCAAATTCCGAGTTTGAAAAAATCGTTTAACCGGAAGTGCGTTTGTTTGAACACTTTACTAAATGATTTTATTCACTTTTTCGCGATTTCCTCAAAAATGGCTACGACGATTTTCTTGAAACTTCGTATATAAACTAAACATGCAAAGATCTACACCTTTTATTCAAAACATTTCTCTAGAAAAATTCATTTAAAGGCACTTTTAGGGGAGGTGTGGGGTTACAGCTTCCTCTAAAGTGGTATCATAGTGGTATCATCCAAACAAAAGTAATTATAAATAAATAGATAGCCAAAATTCCAAGTTCTAAGAAAATTAATAAACCGGAAGTGCGCTTTTATTGTACAGTTTTCGACGAATTTCGTTATATTTGGTACACAAACCATAACCTTTGTCAATTATAATTTTGAGAACGGGAGTAAGAGAAAGTTGTGTGAGTTTTTCACACCAGATTTTTATTTTTGTGCGATTTTCTCATAAACAGCTCCATCGATTTTCTTTAAATTTTCTATATGAACTAAACCTATAGAAAGCTACAACTTTTATTTGAAACATTTTTCGTAGAAAATTCATTTAAAGGGTGTTCTGGGAGAATGGTTTAGGCATGTTAGGCTGGTTTTCCACTAAATTGCCACTTCAGTATATAATACGATTCCATCATCTGCATAATAAGAATTCAATGTGTTGCCAAAATTCCGAGTTTGGTGAAATTCGGTTCGTCGGAAGTATGATTTTTTTTTTTTGCTTAATTATTTTTTAGAAGCGTGCACTATGTGATCTATAAAATTATATCTGAAATTTGTAAGTGGTTAACCCATATAATCAAATAAATCAAAACTTGTGTCGAAAAAGAAATTGCAGTATGAGAAAATCATGTGGAATGTTAATGCCGATATTTTTCTCTGATTAGAAATATTAAACTTTAAAAAATATAGTCAACACTAAAATGCCCTAGTTTCATTATAAAACTATATTTCGCCTTTTTATTATTACAGTTCACATTCATTATTTAAACTTTCTCATGGCTACATCTTGAAATAATGATTCAGAGAAGTAAATTAATTACTTTGTTGTATACAATTCTGATGATCGCAAAACGATAAAAAAATGTAATTAAAATATAATAACAACAAGGAAATTTGATCCATAAATGATTTATAATAAATTAATATGATAACATCTTAATAGAGTTATTTATTTTGTTTAAAATGTTGGGAAAACCAGAAATAACAATAGAAGAACGGCCGTGTATTTGCTCTTATTTTGACGACGTATTGCGCGTGTGAACTATCACCAAGAATTTCCATAGCTTTTAAATAGTGACCTGATCTAAATCTAACCTAGAGGTTTGACATTACCTTTTGCGAAGATAGTTTGCACCTAGTGACAGTTCCTTCAGTAGAGAAAGTACCTAAACTTCAGAATGTCTACTACCCACTGTTTAAGCAGCAAGAATCCCCCCTCCTCATCCTCTTCACGATTTACCGCCAAATTTAATCCTGTCTAAATAACAATTTTCCAAATTTCCTACCAGAAATGCTTCCAATTATAAGTTCGCTGCAAACCAGTTACTTGCCAAACTTGAGAAATCTTTTGCCCAAGACCCACTTTTCTACAAGTCAACATTTCTTTAGGATTATTGCAAAACCTCCCACCAACCGAGATAGTTATGCTGCTTTAGTTCGTTCTTTTCTCTTTCTAAAAGATGTTCAAGTGTGATAGCATAAACGGGACTCTAAGAGTAAGTTATAGAGCCTTTGATCTGAAACCGAATGCCAGAAAAAAAAAAAAAAATGATCTTTTTGACCTTGTGAACTACTTTTACTTTCACTTATTTCTTTAAGTATTGCGTTTGTATATATTTTTAGGTTCCCTAAAACAAAGTATAGTGGTACGAAAAAAATCGAAGCAAGTTGAAACTTGACATTCCATTTGAACATCATCAGTGGATCTGACAGGAAGGTCACACAATCGATTCCTTTCCTGAATTATTTTTTCGCTTTTATCACATTTATTCGAAAATGATTTCAATGCTTTTCTTTAAAAATTATAAACACTATCATGTACAGTATTGTCAGTTTTAATTTCAAACTTTTATTTTACGTCCGTCAAGTTGTACTGGCCACCATCGAATTTTTAAAAGATGTTTTGTACATCGTTAGTGCCGCGTTTGTGCCGGCGATCTACAAAATTTCAGCGTTTGTGCCGTATAATTAGCAGAGTTATTAAAGAAAGAATGTGGCCAGCCCAACTTGACGTCAATTTAGACTGGCCACCAATTTCTATTTGACTTTTGAAAATTCTTTTTTTACCAATCGTTAGTGCTGCGTTTGTGCCGGCGATTCACCAAATTTCATCGTTTGTGCCGTAAAATTGAAAAAGTTATTAAACAAATAAAGTGGCCAGTCCAACTTGACGTCAAGTTAGACTGGCCACAAAATTTCTATTCACTTTTTTCAACTTTTCTCTTTGCCAATCGTTAGTGCTGCGTTTGTGCCGGCGATTCACCAAATTTCAACGTTTGTGCCGTAAAATTGACAAAGATATTGACGAAAAACTGTTCGTCGTACTTGAAAACCAAAGGCCATGGCTGCGAGTAACATTTGAATGTGCGCGTGCTCCACTGACCGCCAACGGCCCTTATCAGGGCCAGCAACTAAAATGTACTGTCCCTCGATTTCTAATCAAAATTCTGGAATTTTTTCTTCGCTATTCTTAAGTGTTTCATTTGTGCCAGCGACCCACCAAATTTCAGCGTTTGTGCTGCAAAATTGACAAAGTTATTGAGGCGTCAAGTTAGACTGGCCACTTTTTTTTCTTAATATCTTTGTCAATTTTAAGGCACAAATGATGAAATTTGGTGAATCGCCGGCACAAACGCGGTACTAACGATTGGCAAAGAGAAAAGTTTAAAAAAGTGAATATAAATTTTGTGGCCAGTCCAACTGGACGTCAAGTTGGACTGGCCACATTCTTTCTTTAATAACTGGTAATTGTACGGCACAAACGATGAAATTTTGCAGATCGCCGGCACAAACGCGGCACTAACGATGTGCAAAAAAATCTTTTAAAAATTCGATGGTGGCCAGTACAACTTGACGGACGCACTTTTATCTGGTTAAATGATTTTTTTTTAGAGTTTCTGAGGAAACAGTAGCGTTAAACTTCCCTATACAATATTAACTTCAGTATAATGTATGGGTCAGCAATTTTTTTTTTTAATAATAATCGTTGCTAGAATTTTAAATTTGAAGAAAATCGGCTTACAGGAAGTAAGATTTTGCAGAATAGTTTTTTTTTTTTTTAATTTTCTCACAAACGACTATAACGATTTCCTTGACAGCGATTCTGCAGACGTTAAAATTCAAATGTAGTGTTTGTTCAATGTTATTAGCGCTCTCTTTGGGATATAATCATTCTCTATTTGCTTGGATTGGTGGGTTAACAAGCCCCCTCAATTTATGTTAAGACAGATAAACAATTTAAGAAAATATGATGTGAAACACTCACACAACTTTCTCTTACTGTAGTTAACAAAATTGTGATTCACAAATTTTATTCAAATTTATCATTTTTACTATAAAATAAATATTTACTATACTATTTATAGCTATATATTGCCAAGGCAACCACTACCATCCGAAAATAGAAACTAGTTAACGGCTGATTTGGGGGGGAAGGGCATTTTTCAAATAAATAAAAAGGAAATTTCAAAGACGGCTTTGACGAGGCCTGTTTCTGAGCACTAGACTTTTTACATGCTCTGAGTTAACTAGGCTAACTTAGTGGTTGATCGGATTGGATTTCGCAATGGATCCGTTTGCGTCGCGGTGGCTGTGCCCGCCAAGACACTCCCCTCCTACATTATTCTAATCTTCCTTTCAGGAGCGTTCCTTCAAGTTCGGTCTATACCCGCCATTATTGAATTTATTTATTACTTTCTATTACAAATAATAATAAAGAAGAAGTATTGCTATCATGCCAGATTTTCGTAATTGAGTGTTCACCGGAAATACACGTTTGGAGGTTTCCCGACTCCCGAGGTGTGTCTGCAACGAAAATTTGCAGGAAGTTCAAACTTAGTATTTTGTTCAGGTACTACCACCTTAACAGCCACGAAGATTTCTAGCAAAATCCATCAACCGGAATTACCACTTTACTTAATGTTTTTTTTTTTCAGTTTATGTAATTTCCTCAAAAACGGCTCCAACAATTTTCTTTAAACTTTGTATATCAACTAAACATACAAAGAGCTACAACATTTATATGAAACAGTTCTCCCGGTTAAATTCATTTATGGACACTTTTGAGGAGGGGTGAGGTTAGGGTTCCCTCTAAAGTGCTTTTTCAGTTAATTGTTACAGTTCTATCATATAAATAATATTAATTAGAATTAAAAATTTGTCGAGATCCCAACTTTGAAGTCGTAAGTGCGTTTACTTTACCACTTTACTAAATGATTTTTTTCACTTTTTCGCGATTTTCTCAAACATGGCTCCGATGATTTTCTTGAAACTTCTTATATAAGCTACGCATACAAAGATGTACAACTTTTATATAATACATTTCTCTAGGCACATTAATTTAAGGGCACTTTTAGGGAAGGAGTGGGGTTATGTTTTTCTCTAAAGTGCTATCATAGTTGATTATACAATTCTATCATCCAAACAAAATTAATTAGAAATAAATAGATGGGCAAAATTCCAAGTTTCAAGAAAATTCGTAAACCGGAAGTGCGCTTTTACTTAACAGTTTTTTCAGTTTTTCGCGAATTTCATTAAATTTGGTACACAAACTATAACATTTGTCAATTATAATTTTGAGAACTGGAGTAAGAGAAAGTTGTATGAGTTTTTCACACAAGATTTTTTTATTATATATATATATTTTTTTTTAGTATCTTCTTCAGTTTATGTTATTAATTACTTTTTCTTAAATAATCCAGTCCTCTAATTATTATTTACTTTACTTTTTTTTAAATTTCTAAATAATACAGAAAATAAAGAAAAAGTACAGTTATACAGATGAATAAGTAGTATTTAAATAACATTTCCTACCAAATAAATAAAAAAAAAAGAAAGTAAAACCAGTGAATAATTTAAATTGAATAAATTAAGATTGGCGAACATTTTTATAAAAAAATTTTCTTCATGTTGAAGAATGGAAAAATACAGAATTAAAAAAAAAAAAAAGAAACTAAAAAGGAAAATTACCCATTATATTTTTATCATCAGTTTTTCCCAAGAACAATAGAGCCGAGTGAATATAGAGAGACGCTTTTCTATTATTTCTTATTTTCCAGTTTTCCATCTCACTATTTCTTTTATTTTTTTTGACCTCTTTAAAAATTAAATAACTTTTATTATTTTTTTTTATGTAAACATGTCAATAAAAAACAGTAAATATTTATTTAATTGCTTCTAAAAAAAAAGAGGAAACTGAGGTAAAAAGCTACCATGCCATTGTTTATCCTTATATATATATAAAAGACATTTTCATATTATCTCTATAGATAGATAGTATATAAAAATAAAAACAATTTGTATATTAAAAAATAAAAAAGCACGCAATCTTTATTTTCTATGGCTGTAGAGCTTTTTTATTAAACCAAAAAAAAAAAAAAATACAAAAAGTAATAAAAATAAATATTGAATAATGTAGCGCCATTTTTTTTGCACAATCACTGAATTTTTTCTTATGTATTGTAACGTTTTTCTCTCTGAACCAGCTACTGTAACTAGTTTCTAAGTTGGTTCGTTTAGATAAAACACTCTAAACTTAAAAAAAAAAAAACAACCAATTTATTGTTTAACACAATAAATTACAAATAAAGCACTTAATAATAATTAATACACAGTTTAAACCAACAAAAGTTCACTTAGTTCACTTTTTATTTACTATTCACAAACGCACACTCCGTTTGTAACAAGAAGCTCTCACTATTCGAGCTGTTGTTCATTATTTATACCGGTGGAGAAGGGTCTGGAAGGTTCTAGAACATTCCAGAAAGTGCTAGAGCGCCCCGCTAGCGCTTTCTAGCGGCCACTAGGAGAACTTGAGGTACCTGTTTTCTCTCTTAGATGGCACCAGTGGCTGCGTTACAGTATTATACTTTTACAAATGAAATTGAGACTTTTGTCTGTCTGTATAAATTTCATATTAATCTGAATAATTTGGATAACTAAAGAAGTGGTTGGCGTACTGAACTCTCACACGGAGGACCCGGGTTCGAGTCTAGCTATACTGCCCTTAGATTTTTGTCTTCATAGCAGCCTCTACAGCTCACTGTCCCCGGTGATGGACAGTTTGTCTGTAACGAAAGAACACTGTCCGGAGGCCGGCAGTGCACTGAGAAGGCTTCGGGCGCCAATGACCATACTTGTTGACGCGCCTTGATTAAAAAAAAAAAAAAATATTGGATAGCTACATATTAATTAAATTCACTTTGAATAAGAACCTTCAATTATAAATTTAATTAATACATTAATTACATAATTGAATGTGACCTTTATATTTATTTCAATGTAATTAATAAAAATCCGTTTTAGTATACCTAATTCAATTAATTATATTAAAAATTTAATTTATTTAGAAAAATGCTAGGTCCAATCGATCGATGTTTCGCCCAAAACGTTATCGTCACTTATTAAAGGAGTGTTGTTTCAGCTTTAAAGGTGACACTATCCTGACGTAGCCTATTGTAACGTGGACGAAACGACGGTTTATAACAATCCACTGAACTCGGTCTCAACTCGAAGATTTAAGTGTTTTAGATTACTCTAATTTGAAACATTAGCCCAGCGAAATTGATATTTACTTATTTTTGAGGTAAACAGCAACATTAAGCTTTCCTCTAAATTACCACTTCAGTATAATGTATGGTTCTACCACCTATATAATATTAAGGTACATTTAAATGTATGTTAAGTTTTTAGAACATCCGTTAACCGGAAGTGTCCCTTTTTATTTTATTGCAAGAAAAATTTACATCCTTATTGGCAAGGTCAAGTTACAATATAATTTGAATTCACAAAAATTGTCAAGACAAAAACTTAATTTTAAAATATTCGTGAATCTCACACAGCGCGTGAGCTAATAATAGTTTTTTAACATTAGTTTTGAAACACTTTAAAGTATTATTTTTTATATTCTCTGGTAAATAGTTGTAAAGAGAGATGGATAAACTATGGAAGCTAGTACGAACATTTGTCAACCTGTTTCTATTCTGGACAGTGAAATGATCATGAACTTGCGAGAAACATAAAAATTGGCCTTCATTGCACTCTACGTAGACGAGGCATTGAAAAATAAATATGGCTGGCAATGTCATTATGTTCAATTTCTTAAACAAAGAACGACAAGATACTTTCGAGTCTAAACCCAAAGTGACTCTAATTAATTGCCTTCTTTTGTAACCTAAATATTTTTTTTACATTCGCCAGCATTACCCCAAATTATAGTACCATAGCACAAATGGCTTTGAACGTAAGCAAAATATGCCAACTTTAAAGCTTCCAAGTCAATCGACATTCTTAATTTTCTCAAAACATAGATTCCACGAGACACTTTACCCATGACATTATTAAACTTGATCTGTCCAGTTCAATTTTGAATCTATGAAAATGCCTAAGAAATTGACAGCTTGTTCAGTCCCAACATAATTTCCTAATTTAATAGTAATCTCTCTTATTTTGTCCTGGTTTAAACTTAGCTTATTAGCAGCACAATCCAATCGATTATAGATTTAATGCAATTATTAACGGATTTGTTATCTGCATTTCTAACTTGTACCGCAAGATCATCGGCATATAAATATGGCCTAATTATATCATCGTTGTTAAACTCGTTGCCTTTTTTTCTTCCACAAAATTGATTTTAGATGAACTCTGGAGGAGGTGGTTAGACTTAAAAAAAATTTGAATTATAGAACAGTATTTCTGGACTAGAAAGTGTACTGATATCTAGCCAAGTTGTTTTGGTCGTGAAACTAATTGCAGTGTAATGTACGGGCCCTTCCACCGCCTATATATTCCGTATATAGTTAAGGGGTAAACTACATGTTTATTAAAAAATTCAGTTAATAGAAAAATTTGCCGATTCAAATTGTGATATTTGCCGAAAGAGAAAAGTTGTGTAATTGTTTTCGTCTAGATTTAGTTAATTTTTCTGTTACTACAAGAGAGAATAATGTAATTGGATAGCGTATGATGTTTTAAGGTTCCTGAACATTCAACTTTTTTACAAATTGGTTAGTGTGTGCATGCTCTGTCCTATTCATAAAATCAACTCAATTCTGTAATGTAGTATGTTTGTAAATAGTGTAGCTTACGAAGTTTAAAGATTAATTATTGAAATGTTTTTTTTATTTTATGAAACTCGCAAGGAAACAAACAAAAAATTGGTGAGAAACACACAACTTTCTCTTATTCCAGTTTTCAAAATTGTTATTGATAAATTTTAGAGTTTGTGTACCAAATTTGATGAAAATCGTTGGAGTTCGTCGAAAAACCAAAAAAAAAAGGTTCAGTAAAAGCACACTTCCGGTTTACTAATTTTCTTGAAACTCCGAATTTTAGCCGTCTATTTATTTGTAATTAATTTTTGTTTGGATGGTAGAATTGTATAATCAACTATGATAGTACTTTAGAGAAAAATATAACCCCCACCACCACTTCCCCAAAAGTGCCCTTAAATGAATTTTTTCAGAGAAACGTTTTAAATAAAAGTTGTACAATCTTTCTATGTGTAGTTTATACAGGAAGTTTCAAGAAAATCGTCGGAGCAATTTTTGAGAAATCCGCGAAAAAGTGAAAAAAAAAAAAAATCATTTAGTAAAGTTGTAAAGTAAACGCACTTCCAGTCATCGGATTTTTTTTCAAACTCGGAATTTTAACAACATATTTAATTCTAATTAACATTATTTAGATCATAGAATTGTATAATAAACTGAAAAAGCACTATAGAGGAAAACCTAACCCCACCTCTCCACAAAAAGTGCCCTTAAATGAATTTTCCCGGAGAAATGTTTCGAATAAAAGTTGTAGCTCTTTATATGTGTAGTTGATGTAACATGTTTAAATAAAATCGTCGGAGCCATTTTTGAGAAAAATTCAAAAAAGTAAAAAAAAAAACAACTTGTAAAGTGGTACTTCCGGTTGAGGAATTTTGACAGATGACCCACTGTCAGATTCCTTGGTGATACCTAAACGGAATATCAAGTTTCAACTTTCTACGGTTTTCGTTTTTGAACAATGCTGTTTACATATAAACACACACACAGACCATTTGCTAAAAACCACTTTTTTGGACTCAGGGGACCTCAAAACAAATATTTCCGGTGAAAAAACTCTAAATCGAAAATTTGACACAAACACAGTACTTCCTCTTACTAGGAGGAGTAAGGGAAAGTAAAAATTCAATAAAGTGGCACTTCTGGTGCATAGATTTTTGACAAATACTTTCTTTATGTCAGATGCGGTGGTGGGGGTACTTACACGGAACATACAATTTGAGCTTCCTTTGATTTTTCGTTATTGAAATATTTCTTTTAAAACAAATATTTCATACAAAATATTTCTTTCATTTTAAGTGGATTTTAAACATGTATTTCCGGTGGAAACTCAACTTGAAAAATTTGTTACGATCTACTTCCTTTTTATAGCAGTAATAAGAAAGTTAATAAAAATCAGAACAAAACGTAAGCTCAGCCGAATCAGTGCTATACACTAGTTAATAAAATAAAACTATCATTTCTATCTATTGATCATCATAATTGTTCGCAAAATAAAGAAGATAGAAATAAATATTGATAAGATATTATCTTTATTGAAGACAAAACAAAATAAATAAATAAGATATAAACATATTTTTTATAGTACGTCACATCCGTTTTTGCCAATACTTTTGATATCATAAATTTTTTTTTTATTATTGTGGTATTATTATTATTATTAAATTAATGCTTCTTCTACTATTGATTCTTTATTATTACATATTTTATTATAGTGTGAATTTTTTTTACTTTTAGGAATGTTTAAATGAATGATATAAACATTTTATTGTTTATTGTTTTTTATTTTTATTTTTTGTAACAAAAAAGATACAATAAAAATGAAATAATAAAGAAAGGATCTATTAAAAAACAAAATTGTTAAACAAAAAACTGACGCCTGAAGCTTCTCAGTGCACAGCCGGTCTCCGGACAGTGTTCTCTCATTATAGGCAACACTGTATACATCACCGAACAGTGAGCTGTAGAGGCTTCTAGGAAGAAAAAAAATCCAAGGGGCAAACACTGTATTCGATCCCGGGACCTCCGCGTGGGAATCCAACACGCTAACCACTGAGCTAATCCTTCCCCAGAAAAAAATTTGTTAAATAAAGGTATAAAAAAAAAATAATAGAAATTGCAAAAATAATAGAACAATACCACACTACAGAATATTGAAACTATATTCTGTTTTTATATTAAAAATTTATTACTATCTTTTGTTAGTAAACAGGGAAATATAAAAACTTTGACCTTTATTTTTTATTAAAATATTTATGGAAACGACTTTATGATGGTATTGTTAAGTTTTTTCTTTTTAAATTTTTATTGATTTTTATAACTGCATAATGTTACATGTAATAAGTAAAAAAGGTAACATCTGAATAATGTGTGCGTTGGCTGAAGGCCGCAGGCACGATCTAAATGAACGACTGCCATTCTGGCAGTTGCCAGTAATAAACCATTAAGGTTGGAGTCTCACAACTGTCCTATAAGACAGCTGATTGTATAAGCAGATGACTATGAGGCAATCAACGCTTCTTCAGTCGTCTTGATAGGTTAGAGAGGACATTATGATTGAGAGCGGTTAGATTAGTGGATTTGAATGAAAGGATAGTTGGGAATGGAACTTTAGATAACGGGACTGGGCTTTTGCAAAAAAGAAGGGAAAGAAGGTCATTCTGGATGGTGTGATTTGAAACATAGAAGGGAGCATTCACTATGGTGCGAAGGATTTTGGACTGTAGGAATTGAATGTGTTAAAGGTTTGAATGTCTGGCTGACCCACTTAGTTCGATTCCATAAGTCCAAATGGGGGCTAATAGTGAATAATATAGTTAGCGTTTGTTACGTAATTATAAGTTTCGAACGTTTGTCTAGATTTTTACTTTCTCTTACTCCTAATAAGAGGAAGTACTGTAAACGTGACAAATTTTCCATATCGAGTTTTCACCGGAAATATCGGTTTTGAGGTCCCCTGAGTTCAAAAAACTGGTTTTTAGCAAATGGTCTGTGTGTGTGTGTTGTGTGTGTGTGTGTGTGGTGTGTGTGTGTGTGTGTGTGTGCGTATCTGAACAGCATAGCTCAAAAACGAAAAACCATAGAAAGTTGAAACTTGATATTCTGATTAGGTATCACCATGGCATCTGATCCTACGTTATCTGTCAAAATTCCTCAACCGGAAGTACTAGTTTAGTAGTTGTTTTTTTTTACTTTTTTGCAATTTTCTCAAAAACGGCTCCAACGATTTTCTTCAAACTTGGTACATTAACTACATATACAAAGAGCTACAACTTTTATTTGAAACATTTCTCTAGGAAAATTCATTTAAGGGCACTTATAAAGGAGGGGTGGGGTTAGGTTTTCATCTAAAGTGCTACTTCAGTTTATTGGACAATTCAATCATCTAAATAATGTTAATTAGAATTAAATATGTTGTTGAAATTCCGAGTTTGAAAAAAAATCCGATGACTGGAAGTGCGTTTACTTTACAACTTTACTAAATGATTTTTTTTTTTTCACTTTTTCGCGGATTTCTCAAAAATTGCTCCGACGATTTTCTTGAAACTTCCTGTATAAACTACACATAGAAAGATTGTACAACTTTTATTTAAAACGTTTCTCCGGGAAATTCATTTAAGGGCACTTTTAGGGGAGGGGTGGGGTTATATTTTTCTCTAAAGTGCTCTCATAGCTGATTATACAATTCTATCATCCAAACAAAATTAATTAGAAATAAATAGATGGCCTAAATTCTCAGTTTCAAGAAAATTAGTAAACCGGAAGTGCGCTTTTACTATACAGTTTTTTCAATTCTCGACGAATTTCATGAAATTTAGTACAGTAACTATAAAATTTATCTATTATAATTTTGAGAACTGGAGTTAGAGAAAGTTGTGTGAGTGTTTCACAGCAGATTTTTTTTAAATATTTTGAATGTGTTATTTAGTTCAGTTCTTTTTAGTGGTTTTACTTTCTCTTATTCCTTCCTTGTAAGAGGAAGTATTGTAATCGTGTCAAATTTTCGATATCGAGTTTTCACCGGAAATATCCGTTTTGAGGTCCCCTGAGTCCAAAAAAGTTGTTTTTAGCAAATGGTCTGTGTGTGTGTGTGTAGTGTGTGTGTGTATGTGAACAGCATAGCTCAAAAACGAAAAACCGCAGAAATTTCAAACTTGATATTCCGTTTAGGTATCACCATGGGATCTGATAGTACGTTACCTGTCAAAATTCGTCAACCGGAACTATCACTTTACTAGTTGGTTTTTTTAACTTTTTGCGATTTTCTCAAAAATGGCTCCGATAATTTTCTATAAACTTCTTATATCAACTACACATACAAAGAACTACAACTTTTATTTAAAACATTTCTCCGGGAAAATTCATTTAAGGGCACTTTTGGGCTGAGGGATGGGGTTACACCTTTCTCTAAAGTGGTATCATAGTTGATTATACAATTCTATTATCCAAACAAAATTAATTAGAAATAAATAGATGGCCAAATTTCCAAGTTTTAAGAAAATTAGTAGCCGCATTTACTGAACAGTTTTTTCAGTTTTCGACGTATTTCATTAATTTGCTACACATACCATAACATTTGTTAATTATAATTTTGAGAATAGTAGTAAGAGAAAGTTGTGTGAGTGTTTCACACCAGATTTTGTTTAATAGAAAGTTATATGTGGAAAAAAACTTGCACTTAAATGTTTCCGTTACTTTTTCTTACTCCCTATTAAGAGGAAGTATTGTAATCGTGCCAAATTTTCGATAACGAGTTGTCACCGGAAATATCCGTTTTGATCTAAAAAAGTGGTTTTTAGCAAATGGTTTGTGTGTGTGTGTGTGTGTGTATGTGTGTGTGTGTGTGTGTGTGTGTGTGTGTGTGGTGAGATTAACATAACTCCAAAAGCAAACATCGCAGAAAGTTCAGACGCGATATTTAGTTTAAATTCCACCAGAGGACCTGGCAATAAAATTTTGAAAAATCATCCAATCCGAAAGTAACATTTAATTAAATAAATTTTTCAGATTTTTGCAAATTTTCTTGAAAATAACACAAGGATTTTCTGTAACCTTGTGTAACAGTATTAACTAAACATATAAAGAGCTACAACTTTTATGTGAAACAACTTTCCGGGGAAATTCATTTAAGCGGAATTTTGGGGGAAAGGATTATGTTTTTCCTCGAAAATGTTATTTCAATTTATTATACGATTCTATCATTCATATAATGTTAATCTGAATTAAATATGACTCCAAAATTTTGAGTTAGAAGAAAATTAGTTGAGTGGAAGTGCGACTTTACTGAAGGGAGTTTCAATTTTCAAGAGATTTTCATGAAAACGTTCCAAAAAATTTCTTAAATTTGTTGTACTAACTTCAAATCTAAAAGAGCTACAACTTTTATTTGAAACATTTCACTGGTAAAATTCAAAATTCATCAGGGGAATGTTAGGGGAGTGGTGGGGTTATGCTTATCTCTAATTTACTATTACTTTCTCTTAGTCCTAATAAGAGGAAGTACTGTAATCGTATCAAATTTTCGATATCGAGCTTTCATCGGAAATATCCGTTTTGAGGTCCCCTGAGTCCAAAAAAATTGTTTTCAGAAAATGGTCTAACATTCAATTTCATTCAAAATAGTATGTGTATGTGTGTGTATGTATGTATGTATGTATGTATGTATGTATGTATGTATGTATGTATGTATGTATGTATGTGAACAGCATTACTCAAAAACAAAAAAAACCGCAGAAAGTTCAAACTTTATATTCAGTATGGGTATCACCATGGAACCTGACAGTACGTTATCTGTCAAAATTCCTCAACCGGAAGTACCACTTTATTGAATTTTTTTTTTTCACTTTTTTGCAATTTTCTCAAAAATGGCTTCAACAATTTTTTTTAAAAGTCTTATATCAACTACACATACAATAATCTACAACTTATATTTGTAACATTTCTCTGGGAAAAATTCATTTAATTGCACTTTTGAGGGAGAGTTGGGGGACATTTTCCACTAAAGCGTTATTTCTGCTTATTACACAATCTAATCATCTATATAACATTACTTAGAATTAAATATGTTGTTGAAATTCCGAGTTTGCAGAAAATCGGATGACCGGAAGTGCGTTTTTACTAGAAAGTATTTTTCAATTTTCTTCTAATTCCTCTGAAACGGTTCCAACGATTTTCTTTAAACTAATTATGTGAACTATACATATTAAGTGCTACAACTTTTATTTGAAACATTTCTCCGGTAAAGTCATTTAAGGGCACTTTTGGAGGAAGGGTGAGGTATGTTTTTCTGTATCGTGTTATCTTAGTTGATTATACAATTCTACTAACTAAACAAAATTTTAATTAGTAATAAATTGATTGCCAAAGTTCTGAGTTTCAAAAAAAAAAAAAAAAAAATTAGTAAACCGAAAGTGCATTTTTACTGAACCTTTTTCAGTTTTTGCGATTTTCTTCTTAGAAACATGGACGTATTTCATTAAATTTGGTATATTAACTATAAAATTTGTCAATTGTGATTTTGAAAACTGCAATAAGAAACAGTTGTGAGTGTTTCACACCAGATTTTTTTATAATTTATTATACGATTCTATAATCTATTAATTTAATATTAAATTAGAATTAAATATGGTCACAAAATTCCGAGTTTGAAGAAAATCGGTTTGGACGGAAGTACGAATTTTTGGAACAGTTTGTTTAGTTTTGTACGATTTTTCATCATAAAAAACCGCCGGGTTTCATTAAGCTAATCATCTAGTTAGAATTATAAGGAGGGGAAGATTTATTTATTTATTTTTTTTTTTGTAATAAAGACAGAAAAATGGGAAAAATGTATTTATGTAATGAGCAGTAATGTGATTAATTAAATGATATGATATTTTTACTTTTATTAATTTATAATCTCTCATCAAATCCTTGACATTTCATTTGCAACTGTTTCCACATTAATTAATTTCACCATTCATGAAATTTTCCATTTTGGGGATATTGGTCATAATCGATTGTAAAGCGCAAAAAATTATGTCAGTGACTGACAAGACAAACTTCAAATTTCATAGTCGCGGTGGATTTTCCAAATTTTTTATTTTAGGGAGTCGGGGTAAGCCATTTTAAAGATAACCCGAAGGGAAATAAATTTGTATACGATAAGCAGCTTCTTTCGGGTTCTGCATTGGAACTCAATGTAAACTACGCGCCCCTGCGAGACGTACCTGGAAATGCCAGTGTGTATGGAGAGAACATCGGACTTCTCTGTCTCAGATGTAACAGAGAGACTGAAACACCAGCACATGTGCTGGGGAAACTGTCCGCATAATATGCTCCTCATTACGCGCCGCCACCACCGGGTAAAACACCTAATCATGGGCCTTCTCAAGGAAAAGGGATATGAATGCTTGGAGGTGGTATATGGACCCAGAGGACAACCATGTACGCTGACATAATTGCATTCAGGGACAGCTGTAAAATATCGTGGATCGTAGACCCTACGGTGCGCTTTGAGTGCAACGACCTGTGCAGGCCACAAAGGTACACGATGAGAAGAAGGCCATATACGAAAGGTGCACTCCTTTCTATAAAGAAACGTTCAGAGAGCGGTTCAGGGAAAGGGAATATGTGGTCCGTGTGGACTTTGGTTCGGAGCTCGTGGAACTGTCCCAAAGGCAACTTGTGACATCCTCGAGAGTATGGGCATTGGAACCGATACATCTGACTTTCCTAGCAGAATCAATCATTATCGATTCTCTAGGAATAATTAATCACCACATACTCGTATATGGCTGACCTCTTAAGTTAGAGCTAAACAAAGAGCAAACTAACTACCAAATCGACTACGCCTTATCCATAGGTTGCGTGTTTGTTGCTAATTTTATATGGACTTTGCTCTACAATTTGGCTACTCAGGTTGGCTGGTAACTATCTATAACTTTTCTACCGCTTAAGGAATGTCGTTGAGATTAATTATCATGCAGTCCCGTAGTTGAACAGCCCCACTTTTGTTTTATAAAGTGCATTCTTCTTCTCAGGTACTCGTATTGCATTGAGTAAACTTAATTTGTATAAAAATGTGAATTATTTATAGACAACAGTTAAACTTTTTATTCAATTAATAAAGTTAAAAATACACAAATAATAATAATAACTATTTTCAATGAAACTGTTTTTTTTTTTTGTGCAAACAAGGAAATATGAATATGATTACAATACAATTACAAAGTAGAAAAATTTTCTGACAAGCTAATAGTAAGAGCTAAGAGCCAATGAAGCTTCCCCATTAAAACTGTAATGTTTTGTCCAAATTCTGAGTTCGAAGAAAAAGTGGCCCAGAAATGCGAATTTTCTGAATGGTTTACTCTTTTGTTTTCTGTTATGCGATTTTCTTTAAAACGCTAGATAAATATTGTGAATGATTTTAATTTCCAGACAATTGATTATTTTGTTAGAAATCAGTATTTTTAGATTTTCTCTTCAATTTTTCTTTGTTTTTATTTTTTATTTTTTTTTTTTTTCCAGATTTTTCATTAGTATTGGCTGGTTTTGGAAAATTATTACCAAATGCATCAACTGAATTTTATTTATTATCCAAGTTAGTATAATATTTGTCTTTAATATGGGTAATTATATTTTTAAAAAACTGATAACAACTTCTGGAAATTTTAATGAATGACCTTAAAATACTAAAGAAAGATTTTCTTTTTTCTTTTTCTTACAGAGGTGATCCACTATCGTACACATTATTACCGCAAAATGTTTCATTAACTCCAGAATGGTTAACACCGACAAACTTGACCGGATCATCTGAAGAACCCCCACCATTAGTATTAATTTTACATGGTATGGGTGGACAAAGTAATTCATCTTCGAATCTACTAATTGGTCATGGTAAATTATCAATAATTATCTCAATATTATTATTATTATTTTTTTTTTTTTTTTTTTTAATTTAAGGCGCGTCATTATTTAAGGCTATGGTCATAGGCGCCCGGAGCCTTCTCAGTGCACTGCCGGCATTCGGACAGTGTTCTCTCATTACAGACAACACTGTCCATCACCGGACAGTGAGCTGTAGAAGCTCCTAGGAAGAAAAAATCTAGGGGTACCACCACAGCTGGGGGCTCGAACCCGGGTCTTCCGCGTGGGAGTCCAATACGCTAACCACTTAGCTATTCCCTTCCCTCTTCAATATTACTATTATTTTCTTTTGAGAAATCTTGTTTTGTAATAGTTTGTGATCTATATGACCAGAACAAGAGTTAGATAATATATATCGCAGGAATGATTGCAATTCCTTTGTGACGAGAAATTCTATTGCCGCAATCTTTTAGTTGACAATTGTATATACACTTGAGTAGATACCTAGGAGGGACTTTGTGGGATTTATAGAGGGACGCCCAGTATGCTTGAAGATGTGGCCTATTCCATTTCACCGACAGGCTTCGTCGTCTAGATAATATAGTCCATTCAAATTAAATTTTTATATTGGTAAAATTAGTGAATTATAATAATAATTTAGAGATCGTTTACCTGGAATTTTATACTTGAATAACTGGACGTTTCAGCTTATTGAAGCCATCTCCAGCAATAATATCGATAAATGATTTACATTTGAATATAATGTATGTAGTAGAAGTTGTATGAGTCATATAGTAATTTATTTATTTACAATACAAAACTGTGTCTACTTTTCAACATAGTCCCCCAGCAATATTTATACACTTGTCCCATCGTTCTTCTAATTTGTGTATGCCTCTGGCATAAAATTCTTTGGGTTGATCACTAAGCCACTTTTGTACCTGATTTTTAACTTCTTCATTGGATTGAAAATGTTTCCTACGCAGAGCCTCTTTTAGGGGTCCAAGCAAATGGAAGTCCGATGGTGCGAGATCGGGGCTGCAGGTGGGATGTGGAAGGATCTCCCACCCCCGCTTTTTGAAGAGTTTCTTGAGTTAACTGGGCCGTGTGTGGGAGCGTGTTGTCATGAAGCAAAATCGCGCCTTTAGTCTAGAGTCCAGGACGTTTCATTCGAATGGCAGGCCTTACTTTGTTTGTAACCATGTCAGTTTAATACTGGCTGTTGATGGTTCGTTGATTTTCGAAATAGTCACAATAAATAGGCCCCTGCGAATCTCAGAATACTGTAAACATGACTTTACCTGTAGACGGTTGGATCTTGAATTTCTTCGAGTGGGAGAACCTGTATGTTTCCACTCAAGGCCTTGACGCTTAGACTCCGGCTCAAAATGGTGTATCCATGTTTCATCATATGTTACAATTCTATTGAAAATTTTTTTTTCAATTAAACATCGTTCTTTCAACTGTTGACTAATTTAAAACCTGGTTTCTTTGTGGGCGTCCGTAAGTTGTCTTGGAACCCATCTCGCACAAGTTTTCATGTACTACAGCTTTTTCTGAATAATGTTATGAGCAGTACCAACACTCGCGTGCACTTTTTCAGCAATCAGTTCAACAGTAATGTGCCTTTGTCCTGATTATTATTATTATTATTTGTCTGTGGGGAGGGAAAACCTACGCTATCCAAAGACTCACTGGGCCCATATAACCACCCCAAGAAAAACAACAAACCGGGTCTAGAACAAAAATCCAGACCCGGATCTTATCCATCTAAGATTCACCGCAGTGCGAATAAATTGGACAATAACCTTAAGCGGAAATAGCTTAAGCTCTTCCACAGACATCCTATTCCGACCAAAAGTCCTGAACCTAATTTCCTCACAACCCAGGCAATCAGTAATAAGATGGATAGGTGTTTCCTTCTCTGTCTCACAGACTCTACAAAATAGATCCCGCATGAGCCCCACCTGTTGTCCTGAATTAACGCGTTACCGCAAGATTCGAGAGAGGAAGTTACAACACTAACCGGTCGTCACCAGTTGCTTAGACACTTACACGGCCACTTTTAAACTGTTCTACCATTTGTAAACGTTTGAACGGTTCAAACATTTATTCCCACACACTTTCAACATTCTTTCGTGGATTTCACTCGCTTTCATATCCTCTGCAACTAAAAGTCTAATCATTGAGCGTTGTTCTTCCAAGGTGCCCTGCTCGAGCGGACTCGCCATTGTTAAATGAATACATTTGAGGTTATGCTTACCAAATACTCTCGAACAGCTGGTAAGAAACTAAGTACAAGGATGCCAACTTGACGCACTGAAACTATTGCATTGATTAAACAAACCGTTTCTAAGCTACAGTGATTTGTCTCGTTAATTATTGAATGAACCTCGTAGTTTAGATTGTCCCACTGATAAAACGTTGAAGACAAACTGTAGGCAATTTGTTTGTTGTTAACATTATAAGTTTGAAGAAAAATCTATTAATTTTTAACTATGTAAATGCAATAAGATAATGACAGTGTGAGTGTTTCACGCTAGATTTTTTTAGTTTATTTTGTTTTTAATACAGAACCTTTATTTTTTTACAATTTCAGCATTATTAGATAGCTATCGTAAACGGAACCTAGTAGCTGTTGATTATTCCAAAGCAGTAAGCACGGATTATTTACAAGCTGTATCCAAAGTGCAGCCTGTGGCGGAGAAAATTGCTAAATGGTTGATAGAACTGATAAACGATGGCCATGTAAGTCCGGAGAATATAACGTTAATTGGATTCAGCCTTGGTGCACATGTGGCCGGAATAGCTGGACACGAGTTGAAATCTAATAATTTCACTATTGGGAAAATTGTAGGTAAGTTTTTGGATTAAATTTCAAAATGTATTGACAAATTTTATTGTATTAAGGTTTAGAAACATTTCCCTGTAAATGCAATTAATTTTACTCTCTACACCATTACATAGACTTTCAACGGTACATTTCTTTTATTTTTGTTTAAATTTTATTTTAGATATAAAAATTCCACTAAGTTTCGTGGTCATAAACCTATTAAATTCCGCTACTTATAATAATTATTTCCGCTATTTGTGATTTCGCAATTTAATAACATCTTCGCTGGACTTCAAGATTTTGAGCCGATTGATGTAATTTGTGAAAAAATAAAAAAAATCTGGTGTGACACATTCATACGACTTTCTCTTGCTGCAATTAATACAAAGGTTAATGGCTGTAGGCAGGAGGGGGCGGCAGCATGGATAGAGGGAGTTCGGTGGCGTTGGGTGGTTTGGCTACTGTCTTCCAGTCCGAGGTGGTGGGCATTATTGAATGCTGCCGCCTTGTGGGGAAGTGGCAGGGAGAGATCAAAGAGGTGCGGATTTTCTCTGACAGGCCGCACTAAGGGCTTTGGATAAGCCATGGTGGAGTTCGAAACTAGTGGGAGAATGTAGGAGAAGGCAAGGTAGGTAAGGTGCGTCTCTATTGGATACTCGGACATGTGGGAATAGAGGGCAATGAGAGGGCGGATCAGTTGGCTAGGGAAGGATCATCATTACTATTTTGTGGTCCTGACCCAGCCCTTGCCGTCACAAAGAAGTTTCGTGATAAACAGATTAGACTTTGGGAGGTGAGAGTCTTGGAGAAATGCTGGGGGGGGGGAGGGACACGCAGGGGTGCCTCCAAGCTAAAAGATTTATAAAAGTAAGTAAGCTGGGAATTTCAGAGTATCTCCTGTCCCTCAGTAGGATAGTCTGAGGACCTTGGAAGGGGTAGCCACTTGTTTAACATAGGGAGGACGTCTAGTCCCATTTGTCACAACTGAGTCAGGGAAATGGTGTACCACTATTTATGTCAGTGTCCCCATTTCGCTGGTACTGTGGGATAAAAGCCACATAGGCTTAGGTCCCACGCCATCAGGCACCCGGCATAATAATAATACAAACGTTTAGTTGAGCAGACCATAAAAATGGTGGAGGGAATTTTACTTGTACACGTGAACGGCCTTATGTGAAGTGCTATATGTCAACAGCAAAAGCTAGTTTTGGGAAAATTGCTGAAAACTATATATATATATATAGTTATATAAAATGCATTTCCGGTTGATATGTTTTGACCGTAACTTTTATGATCTTTTAGATTTCTGCGGTTATTTTCATAAAAAACGCTTAAGTTTCCGGGTTGTGACAGCGTCAGTCGTTTGCTAGAGACCGATGTTTCGTCCATATTGCAATGAGCCTTCACTTCAGAGTTGTTAAACCTTGAAAGCTATCAAGGAAGCTTAAAAAGGTGTAACGATCCTGAAGAGCCTCATTGCAATATGATCGAAACGTCGGTTTCTAGTAAACCAGTAATGCCGGGTCTCAACTCAAGCGTTTTTCACGAAACCTTTATACCAGATACGGTTGGTAGTACTGTATCTAAACGGAATACCATGTTTGGATTTCCTGCGATTAACCGTTTTTGCAAGTATTTTGTTAAAACACACACACACACACACACACACACACACACACACATTTTACATATATAGACCGTTCGCTAAAACCATTTTTTTCCCTACTCAGGGTTCTGTAAACATATATTTCCGGTAAAAACTCATTTTTGAAACTCTTAAACATGATCGCTATACTTCCTGTTTTACCAGTAGTAAGAGAAAGTAAAAAATACAAAAATTTTATCACGACTTCCTTAGTGCCTAAATTTGCACATAGAAAATATCGTCTGTAAAGTTCTAAAAGACTGGAAGAGCTTTCTTCTCTGAAGGATGTGCTTCTAGTATGGGTGCCAGGTCACATGGGAATTTTTGGAAATGAGCAGGTGGATAGGTTTGCCAAATTAAGCGCCTTTCTTCCTTTCATTGATCCCGAGCCTGATATTGGCGTGTCTTCTGGCACATGTCTGTCAGGCTTCCAGACATGGACAGCTTCACAGCATTCATCCTTATGGATGAGCTCAGTTGGTTTTCGGCAGTCCAAAATGCTCATCGGAAGTCCGAACAAGGCCATTAGTGAGACGTTGCTGAGTATTTCACGGAGCTCTCTCAGGCATCTGGTTGGATGTCTTACTGGACATTGTGGTTTAAGGAGACATCTCTACATAATGGGGATCATGCCGGAAACCATTGTGTATAGAGTCTTGAGGACAGAGAGGAAAAACACCCATCAATCTTATGATGAGCTTGGGTTGTGAGGAAATTAGGTTCAGGACTTTGGTCGGAATGGGATGTCCGTGGAAGAGCTTAGGCTATTTCCGCTTAAGGTTATTGTCCGATTTATTCGGACTGCGGTGAATCTTAGATGGATTAGATCCGGGTCTGGATTTTTGTTATAGACCCGGCTTGTTGTTGTTTTTCTTGGGGTAGCTATGTGGGCCCAGTGAGGCTTTGAATATCGCAGGGTTTCCCTCCCCACAGACAAATAATAATAATAATCGTCTGTAAAATGTACAATATGTATATCATGTGATAGTGACGTAGATTTTCTTTGTGAATAAACTGTACACATGGGCCACCCTCTGCAACTCAGCAAGGTCTTTCGTATTGTATGAATGTTGGAGGTGTTTAGGCTCCAATATTGTCTTTGACAAGGCTGCAATAACCCACAGAAATTCGTCAAAATTTCCTGAACGAATGAGCTTGTCTATTTCCTCACAAATGTTTTAACATATATGCAATTAAAAATTTTTACTGGAATTCCGAGCTTGAAGCGGATAACCGGAAGTGAATCTTAATAGAATATATTTCTGATCTTTTTTTAGTGGTGGGCGAGGGGAGGGAATTTTCTTGAAACCTTAGAATGCTGTTTGCACATATTATAAACCTATCACTTGATAGGTTATATAGGTTATACCGGGATTCCGAGAGTCTGTGTCACAATGTGCATATATTGGTTACTCCCTTTTTCATAAAATAAAATAAATAAATTTTAGATATAGAATGATAATTTATGTAACCTAGTTAATTTAATTGTAATAATTCAATAATGGATTGAATAATATAAATTTATATAATGCATTTTCAACAAACAATATAACTATTAAACTATTAATATCTTAAAAGTGGTTATTAATTTATTTATTAATGTATTATTCATTTTGTTATAAATATTACAGCATTGGATCCTGCTTTACCATCATTTGAAAGTGTTATGGATGAAAAACGTCTAACACAGGATGATGCTGATCATGTTATCGTAGTGCATACAACCGGTGGGAATATAGCATTTGCCGAACCATTAGGACATATTGATTTCTATCCAAATGGTGGCATCGATCCACAGCCAATGTGTACAGCATCACGTCTTTCATCAAGTTGGTTATAATTTATAGTGTAAGAGTAATTTAGTTTAAACAAAAAAAACAAACAAAAAAACAAGGAACGGAAATACATGTTCCAATTTTATTTAATTATTAAAATCATTCCTAATATTGGCTACGATGCAATGTTGCAATTAAATAACTAAAATAGTCAGGATTTATTTTCAACTTTATTGCTTAATAATGCAAATGTTTGAAAAATTTAGTTTGGACAAATTATTCGAACAGGTTAAAATTTGGAATAATTTATTATGTATATTGATTTCAATGGAGTTATTAGAAATGTTTTGGAATTTTATCCAGCTGCAGTTATACAGATATAAGTTGCAATATTATTGGCAGAAAATTTGGTCCACTTAAGCACTTATTAGACCTTCTCTTATTGCAGTTGACATAGTTTATAATTGACTAATTTCCTCCCAATCTTGGCAATTTTGCTTTCGTTTGTTTGGGTGGCTTAAATATTATACTGGAGCCTGGAAAAAAAAATTATAACAAAAAGAAAAGATACTTCGTTCCTCCAGACTCCCTCAGAATCCTTCTAAATCAATTTTCTTGGAAACAAAGTTTAAAAGAAAAAGTGATATGAAACACATGTCTACCGTGTTGACAAAAATATCAAAAAAATATTATTGTAACATACGCACGGCTTTCTTGATAGATAGATAGATAGATAACTTTATTCATACAGCATCAAAGGTACAGAACAGTGTCAAAAAAAAAGAAAGAAAAAATCTTCAATTATTTACACAGGAACTCGTTTATGAAGTAATAATTTTTATTTTGCAAATATTTTTTAAGTTCATATTTAAATTTGTTTCTAGATAAGCTGCCCACCTGAAGCAGGCAAAGACTCAGGCAAACAATTATAGATTTTAGCGGCCATATATACAGAGTGGGCTTTTTCCAAATTTTAATGTTCGATGTGCACACACACACACACACACACACACGCCACACAGTTGTTTTGCCGTGTCCGTTATATTATGTAGTTCCCTTTTGCTGCGCCCAAACTTATTTGGATTTGCTAGAACTAATACGGCACATTTAAGGATATAGCAGTAGATTGCGGTACGAGATCTTTGGCGCGTTGAGACCGGAGAAGATTGCAAGAAGGACTGGCGGAGAAGGTCTAGATATTAGGGGGATGGCACAATAAACCTCAATGGGTAGGCTGCACTATCTGGTTTGGCGTCCCCACCACCTCTTGCGTCATTCTAATTCTAATTCTAAGGATATAGCAGCAGGGCAGTGTCAGAAAGTCTAATCGCGAAAATAGTTGGCAAAAAGTTGTATCCTTTCTAACCTTGCATATTATTCTCACTACTTTCTTTTGATATTTGAACACAGTCACCGCTAGAGACGCGCTTCCCCACAACAATACGTCAGTCAATTGTCTCATCAAATAACACATTCTAACTCATTTCTCACATTAATAGAGTTATTTATGTATTTACCTCATGGCGCAACAGCCCATGAAGGATGAAGGCTTGCCAGACGGCGATTTAAATAGGGAGGGCGTGTAGTAAGCAAGCCGCATTCCCTCGCCATTTTAGTTCAGGCCTTCGCTACCTAGGGCGCTACTAACTGTAGCTTCTCACTTTTTATCACGATGCTGGGTCAACACCGACTTTGCCCTCACGCGAATATCGAAACCTGGCATTTTCGCACGAAAGGTGAGTGACGTAGCCACTGACCAAGCGTAGAGGATATATATATATATATTATATATATTATAATATATCTAGATATATATAAAAAGGACTGACCTATTTTCTTAAAACGTCAAAGTATACTCATTTATCCTAAGATTAATATTGAGGTGTTGGACAGGTAGTAGTAGAAGTTTGATTAAGTTATTGTCTGATAAAAGCGCCAACAACATTGAAACTGAATGAAATTGGGAAATTTACCGCCTCAAATTTCATAGAACTACTTAAAATCCATTTTAAATCCCCCACCCCCTCACTCCTCAAAACACCTGCAAAAACCTGTAAAATTATCTGTAAGAGTTTCATTTGGGGTTAACAGATTTTCTTCAAATTTGGTATTGTAACATTTTTTTTGAATTTACCTAAATTGGCATTATATGGCAGTACCACATATAATAATGAAATGGTTTACTCTTATTACTGTTCCCTCTAGAACCTCCCCAAATCAATTTTTCCAAGAAAATGTTTCACATAAATGTGATAAGATATTGATCGTGTGTAGATAGTATAGAAAGTTTAAAGAAATTGTCTGAAGGTCTGAAAAAAGAAAAATATTCGGTAAATTCGCAATGCGGTTGATGGATTTTTGCCGACTGACATTAGATTTCAAGTGTTCTTGAGGAAAAGATTGAGAGACGCTGATAGCTAGACTACTATGTATTCACATTCAAATATCCTGTTACATATGCTAAGAACCAATATGTATCCCCACCATTCCTCCTATGGTATTTATATTAAAGGCAACTAAACGTTAATTAACGATTCCAAATTTAAGAAAATCAGTCTATTAAAATAAAGTTGAAGTTGATTAAACATGAAAGAGACAGATCTGTTTTACGTATAATTGTTTCATGACAGATTTTTTAAAATTTATTTTTGGACTCGAAACTAATGTTCTAGCTCAGGACAAAATGGTTACGTTTTCGAAGACTCTCTAAACTTAGCCTTATAATGGAGTTGTTGAAGGAGAGAAATGGTCTGCTTTGAATGAATTAACAGAATGTGGTTAACACTGTATAATAATAATAAGTGACATTGCCTGGCTGGACTTTACACTTGAAATGATAGAGTATGGTAGAGTGGAAAAGTGTAAAGACACGTAGTAGTGACTGGCGAATGACCTCAGTTGTATGAACTGTCCTATATCTGTGTCTCGTCGCTGTATTTATGTGGTTTCTCCCACTCTAGTCCGAGAGAGTGGTCCTAGCATGTTGTTTCTCTTTCTCTGCTACGAATTCTCTCTTTGGATACTATTACAGCCTAGAATGATCGCAACACCTTTGGCCAAAGACCACCATTTTACTACATCACGTTGCATATTAATTGACGACATAATTGGCCACAGTTTATCTTGGTGCTACCAGTTTTGATCTGGACGAACGGTGAAATTGCATTTATGGTTTTTCCATTAATTCTTTTCATAAATTTCCCTACAACAAGAAAGATTGGTCAACATCTGGCTAAAGGAATAAAACTGGTCCATATTTGAATAATAAAAAAAAATCTCGTGTGAAACACTCACACTACTTTCTCTTACTCCAGTTCTCAAAATGATAATTGACAAATTTTATAGTTTCTGTACCAAATATAATAATATTCGTTGAAAACTGAACTATAATATTCAGTAAAAGCGCACTTTCGGTTTATTAATTTTCTTGAAACAAGGAATTTTGGCCATCTATTTATTTTTAATAAATTTTGTTTGGATGATAGAATTGTTTAATCAGCTATGACAGCACTTTAGAGAAAACATAACCCCACCCCTCCCATAAAAGTGCCCTTAAATGAATTTCCCCGGAGAAATGTTTTAAATAAATGTTGTAGCTCTTAGTATGTGTAGTTGATATACCAAGTTTGAAAAAAATCGTCAGAGCCATTTTTGAGAAAATAGCAATAAAGTAAAAAAAAAAAAAAAACTCGTAAAGTGGTACTTCCGGTTGAGGATTTTGACAGATAACGTACTGATTCCAAGTGATACCAAAACGGAATATTAAGTTTCAACTTTGTACGGTTTTTAGTTAGCTATGCTGTTCACATACATAAACACACTAAAGGCCACTTTTTTGGACTCAGGGAAACTCAAAATGGATATTTCCTGTGAAAACTTGATATCGAAAATTTGACACGATTACAATACTTCCTATAGTAAGAGAAAGTAACTAGGTCAACAACTGTGACAATTTTTTTTTAAAGTAAAAAATAAAATAAATAAATATACTTCTAATACTGAGATCTAACAAAGAACAGAAAATATGTAGCCAACCAACAATACCGGAAGGTGGTTATGTAATTGCTGGATATGATCACATCCTGTGTGCTAAAAAAATCAAAGGCTATTTATTATGTTAATAACAACTTCCTGACCTCAGTGGTGTTGACATTGTATAGAAAAACGAAATAAATGATTCACGCCAGTTTGAAGGAACGCGATATCGTGTCAATAAACTAGCCGGGAGACTAGCTAATTATTAGTTTAAAATAAAACACTTACGTTTAAATACCAAAAAAAAAATGAATGGGTGGGACAAAAGACCTGAGATATTGTTTCGAACACTCTCTTGGTGGTGCTTTAAAGAAAACTTTTCTTTTTTTGTATATAGTTAACATATAATTGACGTTAACTTTTGATTCCAAAAAGTACTAGGCGGTTTTCAACTAGTGTCTGTTTAAATTATAAAAACAATTAATGAGAAATCCTTTAATTTACAACGAATCAAAGATAATAATTACAAGTACGACACAATTACGGCCTCTTTTCTATGACATTCTATTTCTCATAGAATTTTTAATAATAGGTAAGCGTTAAATTAAATGAAATAAAGAAGAAAATAAAAGAACCGTGAGAGCAATCCCAGTTTAGAATTTAATTTAATTTGTTCTAGAACTTCTTAAACAACAGTAATATATGCAATCGTTTTTTTAAAGAATTCCTTGATATAAAGTATTAAAATATGTATTTATCTTTTTATTGTTTTCAATTGTTTTTTTTGTTTTTTGCAGTGATGTGCAGTCATTCAGCTTCGTATAGATATCTAGCTGATGCAATAGAAAATGGCGGATTTGCAGCTACAAAATGTGATGACTGGTTGCAATATGAAGAAGGAAAATGCGATGGGAATCCGACAACATTTATGGATATTGATGTGGACAGAAGGTATATCATTTATTTAAGATAATTGGAGTAATAATTAATTACTTAAACCTTAAGGTTCTACTAAATATTAGAGAAGGGGCAATATTCAATTCTTAAGTTCTGGAAAGTTGGGTAACACGTTAGCTTAATTTTTAAAACTGGGTGGATGAACTTACATCACGTCTAGAATATAAATGCTAGAAGTTGTCTCTCTTCCGAATCTTACTAACAGCCTTCCTGAAGGTTCTAATTGCGGCATCCCTCCTATCTTTACCATCCCTGGTTTAATTACCTTATTAAAGTGCGATAATCTGGGTGATAAAACCCTGCGGGCAAGGATGCTTCAAAGATTGAGGGCGCCCAAGTTAACAATTAAATTAGGCAGGTAATCTGGGGATAGTGTATCAGTTAAGTGATCCTGGGAGTAGCCTCAGGCTTTTGAGCTTGGCGAAGGACTATGAGGATAATTATTGCACAGTCCGTTCACGGAGACTGGTGTCTTCTCCAGCTACAAACTTAGAACAAAAGATTTTAAAATTTCTTTAAAACTATATATGTGCAACGGAAATTTTCAAGACTATGATTCAACTAGAAAATCAAATATTCATATAGCAAAAATATCTTTGTACTGAATGACTTTACGTTCAAAAAAATTGGATTTGTACTTGAAGTACATGCTTAACAGGATTTCGATCTTTTAGATACGATCTTTAGGGTGGTTTTCGCGAACATCTGGAAAGCAAGTAACTGGATTTGTGCTGCATATTGGGAGGAGCGAGCAAAAGTAGCCGTTATTGAATAATGCACTAAAATTTATTCATAATTTTAATAGATAATTGATAATCTCATTCAACGGTTATTCAACCAAGCTTGTTTTCAGGGCTCTACACGTGCTATTTAAAGACTCTTTTCAAGTTTAAGCGTGGAAACATAAGATTGCGCTCGTCAATGCGGTTAGTATTAGATTAGATTAGATTCTATGAGGGGATTGGCTTTCAGCCTGCGCCACCGCGACCCCCAAGGGTCTATTGTGGCACTCCCTAAGTTGGAGACCCCTCTCCAGCCCCGTCCTTTATTTAAACTTTAGAATCTGGGGAGGCTCCTAGGTGGTCAGGTTAAGAGCACCCCTCTCGAGTCCTGTCTGCCTTAATAGACTTAATAGAACCGAGAGGGGCCCCTGGATGAGGCTTGCAGGCGTCAGCTTCTCCTGGCCAAAGAGGCGATACCTCAGCCATACAAGCGAACGTGCAGTGCTGTTTCCGTACAGGCTATCCATTGACTGCTATCCTTATGGCCACCGGGCCTAATTGGAGTAGTTCTGCAGTTAGCCTGGGCGAGTAGCTATGAATCAACGTTTTCGCCTGCCTTTGGCCTGGGGTTTTAGCCCACCATTCTCTTGATCGATCGAGCATCCATGTCGTAATGGACGCACCCTGAGGCATGGAACCCTCCCGGTGGAACCCTCCCGGGCCAAACGATCTGCTGCCTCATTGCCTCTGTGACCCGAATGCCCAGGTACACAGACCAGGAAAACCTTATTGGGCTACTGATTTCCATGAATGCACCTAGGCAATCCCACACCAGCCTTGAGCTGATCTCCCACGAGTCAATTGCCCACAGGGCTGCCTTGGCTATCCGAATAAATGACGATTCTGGAGTTATGCAGTTCCCGTCTTCTTATTTCGGCGGCGCAGGTGATAATTGCGACTAGCTTCGCTTGAAGAACCGTGGCTAGTCTTCCAAGGCTCACCGAGATGTCGCATCTTGGATGTGCCCCGTACACGCCGGCTCCTACTCCTTCCTCCATCCTAGATCCATCTGTGTACCACATAGTTTCGCCTGAAATGGGCGGCCCGTTCTTCCATACCTCTCTGTCCAATATCAAGACTTTGGAGGGTTTTTGGAAGTCCTATCTAGGAGTCATGCGGCTAGTTTTGCTTCGTGATATATACTAAAATTAAAATTTAGTTAAAAAAAAAAGAAAACCTTACTTTAGAACGAATATTAGTGGGGAGGTCATCTGAAATTTTTGGAGTCATTAAGCGGGTTACTAAGTTA